>JAJMLP010000058.1:0-63312 GCA_030569815.1 Diutina ranongensis (nom. inval.)
CCATGACGTTCGTCGTCCAACCCCCTTATTATATCCAAACAAATGAATGTGGTTACTGCCATTGTACCAAAGCCAATTACTACCCCCTTGATCTGCTTCGTCATCAACCGTGTCATAACTCAACCATTGGTACTACTGTGGAATACATGTCGCCAGAGATCTATGATGGATTGATTAATAAAGGGTTTCGTCGACTGGGGACATTTCTATACAAGCATAACCTCCTTGATAACTGTTGTCGTCTTTATACCATTCGTACGCGTCAATCGATGTATACTCCAAGCAAACGACATCGTAAGGTATTAAACAAGTTTATTAAGGAGATCCTGGGGGATACCATGCCCCCAGCAAAGGGTCCATTTGATATTTGGAGGTTATTACAAGCAGAAAAGTCCCTGGACCGATTTAAAGTGGTATACCAACATCTGGATTATAATGATGAAAAATACCAATTGTATAAAAAATATCAAATGGCAATTCATCATGATAAAGAAGAGGATGTGACTACGGAGAGTTTTACTCGGTTTCTTTGTAAAAATCCCTTTGGTATCGATGAAGATGTTAATAAGGTGCAATTGATTCAAGGATGGATCAAAGATTGGGAAGATAAGCATATGACGATTCCTACTCAGTATTTGGGGGCTATTCATGAATGTTGGTACTTGGATGATCAATTGATTGCTGTTTCATTCTTGGATATCGTCCCTCTGGGGATATCCCTGGTATACTTTATCTATGATCCTGATTATCATTATTTAAGTCTTGGTACGGTGCTGGCAGCAAGAGATATCTTGATGACAAAGGCATTGGCATTTGATTGGTATTATTTGGGTTATTATATCGAGGATTGTCATAAGATGAAGTATAAAGGGGAATTTGGTGGGGAATTATTGGATTTAGCCAATAACTATTATGTCCCCAAACAATTGGTGGCTCCATTCATTGAAGATGGTAAATTATTTACCTTGGGAGATGATGATCAAACCAATGAACCGCCATCATCTTCAGGAATGGCTGAAGATTATGATGGTTCACCATTAATCAATGTTGCTGAACAAATCTATGGTAAGGATCTGACCACTAGTGAAGTTGCCAAACACAAGTTACATCATTTAAAGAGGAAATACCGGATCGGCGATTCGCCAATCTGGTCTAAACAACTCTCACCGCTTCCGTTGGTGATGCCAGGATTGATGCCAATATATCAAGTATTACAATTATTTGATGATGAATTATTGAATGATTTTACTACCATTTCGATATCTATCCTGGATAAGGATCAATCGATTCCATTGGGAGATATGTCGGATACTTTTCGGGGATTAATCGTCGACTTTGTTCGGATCTTTGGGTTATCGATCTTACAAGATGCCATCATTTCGATTAACTAAAAAATACCTATTGCTTAATCATATTTGATTGTTGAACAAGCTATGGGGATGCCATTACCAAGAATTACCAATGATCGACCAATAAAATATCCTGGGGATTGAGGGTCAAATGATAAGTATGGTTCGGTATAAGTCATTTGAAAGGTGGTGGTTTCAAATGTTCCATGCTTTCCTGAGAGATCACCAATGGGACATAAGTCATAACTAGCGACATGGGAACAATCAACTTGACCTACACCATAACCATCGAAGATGAGACCAATGCCATGACAATGAGGTGATCCAAAGGCAATTGGATGTTGATATATACGATACAGGAACTTTGATGATGGAGGTAAGTGTTTAAAGTTGATATTGATGGATACCTGGCGACATTCATCCTCAGAAAACATCACTTGGCCTTGTATTTGGCTATTACCAGCAAAGGGGAAGATGGCGATGGCATTAATTGGCCAGGCGGAGATGGTGGTTAAGATTAGACCCCAGATAAAGAGAGATAATGGAGACATGATGATAGATGACTGGTGTGAATTTTTATTTATAGTAATATAGACCAGATGACAGAGAAGATCGACATGGCAGTTTCGCGGCACCGATGTTTTACACAGACACTTTCGCGGCACCGATGTTAGACAATCACTTTCGCGGCACCGATGTTCTCACACGAGTATTGTTGGTGCGTACGATATTGCGTTTTATCATTGCTTAGAATTCTTCAATTGCGGGGGGGGCGGTAGTGCGATCGACAGCAATGACCCGGTACCATTTCAGTTAAACCAAACCCCCCACTAAAAGACAATCGTCTATTAACGTAGATGGAATGTAATGGACGATTGACCATTGACTAGTGGTGGATGTCACCCCATTTCCACTTGCATCAAACCATGCGATCAATCATTTGATCAAATGATTTGTAAATGACGTCAGCTGCCATATAGTAGCAAACTGCCCCACTTTGACGCCAACATCGCCACCATTAAAGCCAAGCCCGTCCGTCATCAGATCATGACTCACTGAGTAGAGGTTCTAGAATCATCGATGGAACGACAGCTTCCACAGAGTAATTGGTTAACGGGGGGGGGGGGGGGGGGCGACGAAGGTTATACTGTATACCTAAGGGATATCTCTCCTATTGAGTGTGGCTTAACTATGATCGGGTGGTCGGAATCCAAACTCCCCAATGTTCACCGTCATCGAAGGAATTAGCTATTATGTGGGGAATATGCATGATAATAAAGGGTCACATGACCTCATACTTTCCCCCTCCTTGAAATGCGATAACAAAGAGTCTGGCCACTTGAACTGATTTCACCTATAAAAGGGGGAGGATACCATGATTACCTTTTTTATTAATAAATCACATTTCTTTTTTTAACCCCATCAATGACTAGAACTAACAAGTGGACCGTCCATGAATCTGCCTCTGACCCTAAGTGGTTCACCAAGCAAGGGCATTTCGATGCTGACCCTACTAAGGTGAAGAAAGGAGGGGCGGGTAACTTTAACTGGGGGAAGCCTGGCGATGAATTGGAAGGTAATGATAATTATATCATGTTTAACAAGACGGGGAGAAGAAACTCCAACCATGAAATGAATATGGAAAAGATGAATGAAGTGGAAGATGCTTGTGACAAGGAATTGTCCTTATAAAAATATTTATGATGTATATAACGAATGAATGAGATAATTGACCAATAATGCATCATGTTAACAACCCTGCTTTTAATTCCCCTTTCCAGGGTGCCGCTGCACCGCCTGATGGATCAATGCATCATTTTTTAGACGATCGATTGTACATGATACATTTGGTCAACTAATCGACAGTGACCCCCTCACCGCCAACCCCCGCTCAATGAGGGTTATCAGTGGAGACATTTTCTTGGTTGCCATCGTAAATTTAAATTAGTTGGTGGTTGGTTGTTTGTCTTGTTACCTCATTAGTGGAATTGCGATAATTCCGGAGGGGGCCAATGTTTTTAATCTTACCAAATAAAGGGAATGGCGACAAATCACTCAGTTTGACCTGGCAATAAATTGAATGACTAAGATTAACCGGTTGGCAATGTTTAATTAGACGAGCAATGGGAATGTAATATGTATGGTAATCAAAGGTACATGCATTTGAGAGTGGGCCAATAATTAATTTAAATACATAGACAATCGCTTTGGATGAGGGAGCAAATGAATTTTATAACCAAATTACGCACAAGAGATCGAACAAGAAGACTACTACCATCGAGGCGGCGACGGTTACCCCTTTGTGACGTTAATAGTGAAGAAACCACCGATGATTCGTCGATTTTTTCCACGAGACTGCCTCCCCGGGATGAGATTAATATAAGGATGAAGAAAAAGCGCAGCATCATGTCGTTATTTGCTGTTGATTAATTTAGCTGGCTAAGTTAACATGGTACATGTTAACACGATTGATCAGTTAACATGGTCGAGTTTACACGGTACCTGACTATTTTTTTTCCCGTCCCTCAAATGACTTTTTATTTTTTGTGTGCAGGTGGACCCTAACCCCCCCCCCCCCCCCCAAAGGATACGTAATTAACCATCCTGAGGTCAGTGATGCGGTTATTTATAGGATATCGAGTACTTTGAATTCATTTATAAACTATTACCTTTTTCTTCGTGTAACTGTCACCATCCATCGTCTCCTAATGTATGTATCATCTAGATATGATTATTATCAAACATTACCAGATAACACAATTGTTATTCCAATTAACAAACCCCCCTTGCTTGCTCGTGGGCAGCCTCGATGATATTATAACCTTGTTTATGCCCAAACTCGTTGGTAGTTTCGTCTCAATTGAGGGTATCATGCATTGCCCCACCCGATTCTCAATTGAGCTCACCTCCCGTAGATTAGTTCTCATTATCGTTTAGGCTATAATTACCTTTCATCTCGGATTCTATCATCACCAAAACCTTGACCAAATTAACCCGTTTTCCAATGTCACCTCAATTAAAACTAACTAATCTAATCTCATCTAAAAAAACTGTTCCCGCCAATGCAAATTTAAAACATGCACCTGTTTAAGAAGTTGCCATCTTAATTTAGTCAATTTCCTTTCCCAATTTGGGGGACTCCATGCAATCTCATGTGAGGTTGTCGCATGGATACGCGTGGGACAATGACGCCTTCAGTTTGTCTCAATTACTATGATTTATATATATAAAGGCATTTATCACAAATGGTTTAAAAATTAGACCCAAATGCAACTCTCAAAGTTCCTCCTCGTGGCTGCTGCTTCCGCAGGGTTGGTTGCTGCTGAGGCTGAAGCCGAAGCGGGATTTGGTCTCTACTGTTTGCTTTTCCCATGGAAATGTTCAGGTAATAACCAAGTTACCTCTCCCATTGCTCCTGCTCCTACTACCGTTCAAAACAAGCCTGCTACTTGTTCTGGTACTAAGATCATCACCTCATACGCCCCAACCCCCACCGTCTGGGTCACCGTATTCGCTCCTAACTAAGGATGAAAAAATAGAAAGTTTACTGGACATTCTATTATCTTTGGTTGGCCAAATTTATCATAACCTCCTCCCCCCAAGCATGTATCACCCTTCGGTTTATATTTTCCATAGATTTTTTTTAAAACAATAGTTCGAGTTCATATTCATTATAATGTAGACCCCCCCGGTGCTCATAATCTTTTCATCTGTCGGAGGTGATGGAGGTTATCTCGGCATATGCATGGTGATCGCCATGTTTCATCTTATTAGTCTTAAATAGGTGATGTTGGTGCTTGAACCAGGGTAGAGCGTCTGTCTAGACTCCTCTTTGTTGACGTTCCTTTTCTTCCAAGACTTTTTCGTTTGCTGCCTTCCAACCCTTTTTCCGTTGACGTTCTTCATATGCTGCTTTATTTTGAAGCACTCGTTGCACGATGGTTTCCATGGTCATATCATCATATTTATGAGGGCCAATATCATGGTAAAGATTCTTGACACCATCATAAGGGTTAGTAGTAGGATCTTCAAATGGAGTTGGTCCATGGAATACCGCAATTACCTTTCCAGGTAATTGGGTTAAGAATTGGTCAGTAGGATGATAAGGAGCCCCCAAAATAACTCCATCGACATAACGACATTGTAAGGTACATAATGTCCGTTCTAACATGTTCATAATCGGATAATTCATCCCCTTAAATTGATTAACCGTCTTATCATCATGAATCCCCACCATCACTGCTGCTTGATGGTTTTGAGCATATTGGTGAACAATCTTTAATGCTTCAATATGACCGGGATGAAATAAATCAAACCCACCATCAATATAGACTAGTTGTTGATAACTAGCTTTCTTAGCTTCCAGAGGGGTGACAATCTCAGTTAATGGAGTATTAGGTTGATACAAGTATACCCCCAGTCCTGGGTTTAACCCAGTCTCATCACTAGCATACTTTTTAAGACGATCAAGGTTATCCTGTTCAAATAATGGATGATGATGATAATCACCAATAATTGGTTGATAATGATGAGTCTTTGACATCAAAAGCATCCGTCCAACAATATCGGTGGTGGAGATGTTTGGCGTCCGTTTAAATACAACAAACATCCCCATATCCTTTACTTGTTGATAAGTATCATTACCATCAGCATCAGTAGTAATATCATCACCATGGGCAACATAAGGACAATCGTATTTCTTCATGAATTCGGGGTCGGTGACATAAGGAGCATTAGCGATGGCTTTGGTGGCCCATTTACACGCTTCAACCGCCGTGATTCTTTCATCAAGTCTCATCACCGTGGGTCCTTTATTATGTAAGATTTCTTCATCAGAATGAACGCCAACGTAGAGTTCTTTCCCCAATTGACGAGCTTGCATCATGGCCCCAGCATGACCTAATTGTTAGTAGCGGAAGGGTAATGACGGGATATATATACTTACCATGATGAACAAAGTCAAAACAGCCATCTACCCAGATGCGGCAATCTTCAATTCCTTGAGGTTTCTCATACATGGTTGATTAGGTTGACGGGTTATACTGGGGTATTTTCGTTGAGATAACTGTGCACGTGCGTATTGATTATGTAATTGATTATGTAACGACACCAAACTATCTACATTTAAATAAAATTCTATACCCATCCTGATTGTTGTTGTCCAACTTCAATCGATGTAGCTTGGGATTTTGGTGGCTTTCTCCGGGTTCTAGCTGGAGGAGGTACTGGTACTGACCCATGATTAGGTGAATAACTAGTATCCTCCCAATGGTGATTATTAGGTGATGAATAACCAGGGTTATCCCCCCATTGAGATGTCAATTGATTTCGAGGAGGATTAGACCATTCATTTTGCCATTGATTATCTTGATATGGTTCCAGTTGATGTAAACTTTGATAATGACCATTAGAATCCCCAGGTTGATATGGCAGGTTATCAAGTACTTGATAAGGTGATGGTTGATAATTATCCATTTGATATGATGGCAGAAAGTGTTGATCTCTTGGTTGTTGTCGACTATACTTTGGTTGAGTATTTGGTCGATATCCAAACTGTTCCTCATCAACAATGGCTCCTGTACCCAGATATCCTGGTTGGTTATGTTTCACTTCTTCCAATTGACAAAAATAATCATAGATCAATGCAGCATTTCGAGTACTACACTTATTGATCCACCCAAAGAATAATCCAATCACTGGAGGGAAAGTAATCAATAAATCAAACCCAATATTCAGATGAAGTTTAGCTTGAAGTTTCATGGGTAATTCCACTTCCCTTTGTGCCATATCCACAATCTTTTGATGCATAATATACATCACTAATGGTCCAAGTACTGGGAAGAGTCCCACCACCATGGGGACTAACCCCACCCCACAATCGAGTCCAACACCACAAGAACCTAAAAAGCATCGATCATGAACCCATGCTTTCTTTTGAATGTTTCTCCAAACCTTTTGTCGTTGTTTCAGAGCACTAGGGGGTAACTTCCGTCGATGACCTTGTTTATCTTCAAATGGGTCTTTGGTTTGGAGATGTTCTTCAGCATACTCTTCTCCAACAAATTGGGCAATGGAGAATCCCGGGATGGCTTCTATAGCCGTCTGTAAACTATCCATAATCGTTAATGGTGATGAGTGATGGATATGCTTGTTAATCACGCGGACCGGCACGGCTCGGTCATGTCTCTCTCTCGCTCCCCCTGTCTCTACTCACACGCTCTCTCATCTGGGCTCACAATATTATTCTATTCAACTATACTCCCCCCAATTAATTGGGTTAATTTTGATGCCAGAATCGGTTTAATTACTCCCAGAACTTCATTATTACATTGGGCACAAGTTTTAACCGTTTTAAACCGATCAATAAAGCATTGTTTACAAAACAAATGATTACATTCGGTTTGAACCGGGTTTGAATATCGTCGATGACAAATAATACAATTTGGTGATATTGGTTGAGTTTGTGATGATTCTAGCTTCCAATCTTTCTTAATTGGTTCCAGGGTTTTCGACTCATCTCGAAGATGAACAAACTTACAAGTATCACCATACCCACAGTATCCTGTTTGATAAAAGTCCTTACATATATCTGGTTGATAATCAATGGTAGTAGTAATTACCTTTGGTTCATTTTTGGCGGTGGTATCATCTGATTCGATAGTGGTAGCGATGATCTCCCCCTCCTTTGAGATGTCCTGGTTATCTCGAGTTTGAATGACCTCTTTTGGTTTCTTTTGAATAATAATCACCTCTTGATCGTCTCCATCATCACTCCTTCGTTTAATCCCCCTTTTATTCCCCTTTATCGTCCTTTTCTTAAACATAGTATTAGGTAGTAGATGACAATGATCTCGGGCACGTGACCAAAAGACCTCGGTGCGCGGACTCTTCTTCCCCAGATACTCAACCCACCATTATAATCATGACATCATTAATACGAGGATGGGTGAGATACCTGCTGACAAAGACACCAACAATACCATCATATTTCTCCATGTACCCCAAGACTTACCCTAAAGGAGGCCCTCCAGGTGATCCATTCATCATTAATGATCGAGGGTTTCGAAGAGAATATAAACTCCTTCAATCAGAAGCCCATCCCGATAAAAATGCTACCAATGACGATAACCTCCTGACATTAATTAATCAATCCTATCGAATCCTTTCCAACCCTTATACCCGGTTATGCCACCTCATTCAATTGACTCATCCAAATCATGTCGACCTTAGTCAAGATGCAATTGCTAAGGAGTTGATTGCCAAGTTCCAAAACAATAGCCCTGAGAATCTGATGAAATATAAGGATATGTTAATGTCAGTATTAGATGCTCATGAATCACTTGAGATGGCAACTACTGAAGATGATGTCGAAGAATTGGATGTAGAGAATGATGTTCGAATTGGTGAATGTGAAGAGGAGATTGAGAATATATTACATCACCAATGGCCTCCTAGCAATTGGGATGAATTGATGATGTTAGCCATTCGATTAAAGTATTGGGTAAATATCCAAAATGCTTGTAAAGAATGGGAACCCGGTAAGCCAGTCCATTTGACTCATTAGTTGGTTATGGTAGGGTCAAGTTGTTGATTAACCCATTTGATATACTCCTCCAGTAATAAAAGGTTAGAATACTTATCATCATCCCTACGAATGGTGAATTTTTCCCCATCAAATTCCATGGTTAAATAGGTAGGTTCATCATCATAAAAAACCCGATTATCACACAGTAATTCAATAAAGCGAATAAGGTAACCAAACCACAATGTCATATACTCTCGAGTACATTGAATCCCTCGTTGAGGAGGTTCTATTTCTTCAGCATCCATCTTGACGACATTGATAAGCTTATTTTGCTTATCACGATTACCAAGATAAAATTCAGGAATCCCCGCCAAATAACATTGAATTCGAGTCCTAGAAACCTTGGAATTATTAATCCAATTCCACAGCTTCATTTCCATGTTATTAGCAAGGATAGAACTGTCATCAAAACTATCGAAATCCATCAGATGACAAGCATCAGCTTCACAACTAATTAATACCAGTACTGAATGCAGATCATTAAATTTGAACTTGTGGAGGACTTCGGAATTATATTTGGTATCATTATTCTTTGGTGGTTCAAATTGAGTAATATCTTCAGTGGTCATGAGCTTCTCAAAGTTATACCCAGTCATCGTCGAAGCAGAGACCTCATTGGAATCAGTTTGAATATATTCACAATGAATCCGTCCCCGGAAACACCCAATGGCCATTTTAAACTTTGATCTCAGATCAAAACTGGTATGCATCAATTTTACCATCGTATGTCTTGACATGATGAATTGGATATCAGTTAAATCTCCAATGGTATTTTCATATTGTTGAAGGGCAATAAGCTTACTACCACCAGGAGATCGTTTACTTTTAGGAGTATAATCATAGTCCTGCCATCCTTTAGTTAAATCAAACCCTTCAATGACATCATCATCTTTTGGGAACCATTGCTTTGCTTGACGACGATCTAAATGGACAGATCCATCTTCATCGACTGAATAACAAAATAATTCCTTAGGAGGTTCTAATGACATCAGTTGCCATCTTGTTAATGCTTCTCGAAACATCGCCAGTCTTAATAACCCAATCTTTGCAACCCCAGTCCTTGAAGCCCCAATCAAATGAATATTGATATCAAATGGTTGACGAGGACCATTACTAAATCGGATTCGCCTAGTATTGGTTACCAGGAGTCGGTTTAATTGCAGGGTTAATGAATCCATGATTTGGTAAGGGGTGAGGGGAGGAGGTAGTATCAAGTGATACGAGGTGGGTAGTTGAGAACTGATTATGTCAGCGGTGATGACCTCCAACGATTACCATTATAATTCATCTTAACTTGAGGATGATGATGATTTGGATAATACCAGATGATATCAATCATCGAGGTTATATTAATAGGTAATCCCGTGACATCACTCCAATGGTTAATCTCATCAATATCGATGGCCCTATACCCTTGTTCGATGATCCGATCCATTGTTAATATAATGATGGGGATACTCAATTGATGAGTTATCTGATTAATCAATTCGATCAATTGAAGATATTGTTTCATTGCTTGTTTATTACCATAATGGTAAACAAGTTGCCAATGGTATAAACAAAGGTTAGCAATCACGATCGGTTGTTGTTGTTGACGATTAGTGGTTATTGTTTCCAATCTAGTAAATAGATGACGCCAATGATTAATTGATTGGTAATCAAATACCATTGTCGTTGGAGATAATGATGTAACCACTTTAGTTAAGTCATTAATATCACTAAAGATGATTAGTGCCAGTTGACCCCCTTCAACTTGAATATCGAGTAAAGGGATAGTGATAGATAATTTAGGGAATTCAATGATATCAATTAATGATTGGGTGGTTACCATTAAACTTTAACGTTTTAATATTAGGTTGGAATGTAGTAGGTGTTGTGATGGTAGCGCGGAATACTCACTATTTCTTTGATGTGGTAGGTGTTGTGATGGTAGCGCGGGGTATTCATCCAGTTGGCCGATGATGGGTGGTAGCGCGACGCATCCATCCATCATCACCACCATCATCTTCATCAAGTATGGTTGAAATCACCGAAGTGTCCAAGGAAGGACGCCAAGAACTGCGGACAGCCGCTCATACTCATATCAAAGGGTTAGGTCTTGATGAACATGGTATTGCTAAGAAAGTGGATGGGGGGTTTATTGGACAAGGAGAAGCAAGAGAAGCTTGTGGAGTGGTTGTTGACCTTATTAAGCTGAAAAAGATGAGTGGACGGGCGATTTTACTCGCTGGTCCTCCTGGGACCGGTAAAACGGCATTGGCACTTGCCATTTCTCAAGAATTGGGTCCCAAAGTCCCCTTTTGTCCCATTGTTGGTTCAGAGTTATATTCGGTGGAAATTTCCAAGACGGCGGCATTGATGGAAAATTTCCGTAAAGCGATTGGTCTTCGGATTAGAGAAACCAAAGAAGTATATGAAGGGGAAGTGATTGAGTTGACTCCGGAAGCAGATACTCTGGGACTGGGGAAAGTGATCTCTAATGTCATTGTTGGTCTTAAGACTGCTAAGGGGACAAAGACATTAAGATTAGATCCCAGTATTTATGAACTGATTCAAAAGGAACAAGTTGCCATTGGTGATGTCATTTATATCGAAGCCAATACTGGGTCAGTGAAACGAGTTGGTCGCAGTGATGCTTATGCCACTGAATTTGATTTGGAAGCAGAAGAATATGTTCCTTTACCAAAAGGCGAAGTTCATAAGAAGAAAGAGATTGTTCAAGATGTTACCTTACATGATTTGGATGTGGCTAATGCTCGTCCTCAAGGAGGTCAAGATGTATTACTGATGATGGGACAATTACTTAAGCCCAAGAAGACGGAAATCACCGATAAATTAAGAACGGAAGTGAATAAGGTGGTGGCAAAGTATATTGATCAAGGGGTGGCGGAATTGATTCCCGGGGTATTGTTTATTGATGAAGTGAACATGTTGGATATGGAAATTTTCACTTATCTTAATCGGGCACTTGAATCATCAATTGCTCCTATTGTTGTACTTGCATCTAATCGAGGCATGACTACAGTAAGAGGAGCTGAAGATATTAAGGCTCCTCATGGGGTACCTCCTGATTTGGTGGATAGATTATTGATTGTGCGGACGCTTCCTTATACTAATGATGAAATTAAACAAATCATCGCTAAACGGGCGTTGACAGAACTGGTGGCGGTATCAGAATCAGCATTAACCAAACTCGCTGAAGCAGGGTCAAAAGTATCCTTACGGTATGGCCTTCAATTATTGGCCCCATCAGGAATCTTGGCCCAAACCGCTGGCCGGGGACAAATCGATGTCGATGATGTCGATGAAGCAGAGATGTTATTTGTCGATTCAAAACGGCTGATTAAAATTTTAGAAACTCAAAAGGGGTATTTGTAAATTAATGATAATTAATTGTTGGTTAATCTCTTGGTAGTGTCGCGGCGCTCCCATGTGGAGATGATGATATCAAATAAGGTATCGATGATTACCACCATTGTAAAGCACCAACCGATGGAATGGGAAGGGGGATGGGTAGATACTGCTGATTTATCAATAAGGAAATAATATACGGTGATAGTAGTTAAATACCACCATACTCCTCGACGGATAATTATCAGTAATGGAATCATCAGTACTATCACTGAGAGCGAGTCAATTAAAAATTTTGGAAAAACCTCAATTTGACTTCGAACGAGGGACGTCTTCATTCGGAGTCAACTTAGACTTGGGTAAGTAAATATATTAAACTAAATAATTATCATAATCATCATCATCATGGATGAATCTTATTGGGGTGACCCTTTTCAAGAATAATGGCAATCACCTTCTCTTTATCATGACTACCAAATTCATCATCCAATAATTGATGGCTTGCTTGTCCATCCAGATTCTCGGTACCCCTCTTTGAAACGTAGATTTCATCATTACCAACGATTTGAATCAATGGGATCAGTTTATCTCCATGTTTCCATTGGTGTAATTTATGATCATCATCGATGATCACAGAAAAGTCATGATCTTTGCCTTTATAAAAGATTGAATTTGCCATGGGGGTGGAGTTGTGGTTATTAAAAGTATTAGGGGGTATACTGATGTCTACTTATAGAGTTTAAGTTAGGTTGCTAATGATGTCATGAACGGTATGAACGGGAGTAGAGAGTGACAACGATCGTATGACACCATGGTTAATTCTATTAACGTAAATGGGGGTTTGGTCACGTGAAACATCGGTACATCACTTACCCACTAATGTTATTCCAAATTATATTAAATCAATTGAATTATCCCATCCACTTTTATTAGGTCGTCCCCTTTATATTACCTCTCCCCCTGTGATGGCCGTTACCGGGATCAAAACCGGGCCGCACTAGCAATCGTTGAAAATCTTCCAATCCATCCATCGCACAAACACCTCTCCATTCACTCCTCATACTGCCTCTACTACTATCCCCCCCCTATACCTCTCCCTCTCCCTCCCTCTCTCTCTCTCATGCATATGCCTTATCAGAGTCATACCTAACGCCGTGGACCTGTGACTCAACATTCATCAGTCGCATAAAAACCTGGGGAACGCCTAGGTTGAAAAATTTTGATCAATACCATGTCTACGTTTTGGCAGCAATACTTGGATAGCCCCACGCTTTCGGTGTTGCCCCATGATTTTTTAAAACCAGCGAATAATCAACTGGTTGAAGCCAATTATCAATTCCCAATCAATGGGTCATTTGTCGATGGCCTCACCGCTTTCGCCGCCTTGATTTATCGGTTAACTGGGGATGATGATATTGTCATTGCCACTGATACCCTGGCTGATGACCCTGCGTTTATTATTCGATTGTTATTGACTCCGGAATTGCTGTTCTCCGAGTTAAAGGCCAAGGTGGAAGCTGAATATCAACAAAACTCATCCAAGGTGGATTATCGGACATTAACCGAAGTTGCTGATCGGATTAAACAACAAAAGAAGTTGGATAATGAACCAGGGTTGTTTAGATTATCTTTTCAACACCTGCGGCCATCTCAACAATTGGCTACTTCCGTCAAGGGTCTGATTCGGGATTTGGCGGTATTCTTTGATGGTAAACAAATGTCAATCTATTATAATGCTTTACTTTATAGAAGTGAACGCATTGAAGTGTTGGCCGAACAATTCACTCAATTCTTGACTGCTGCTGAAGCCAATCCATCCATTGGGATCACCAAGATTAATTTGGTGACTCCTAGTCAAAAGACTCATTTACCTGATCCTACTCTTGATTTGGATTGGAGTGGATATCGGGGGGCCATTCAAGATATCTTTATGAACAATGCTCAAGCTCATCCTGATCGGACATGTGTCGTTGAAACCAAACTGTTTATGGATGCCAATTCCAAGACTCGGACATTTACTTATAAGCAAATCAACCAAGCATCGAATATCGTTGGTAATTACCTTAAGGAAACTGGGATTAAAAAGGGAGATATCGTGATGATTTATGCTTATCGTGGAGTTGATTTAATGGTGGCAGTGATGGGGGTACTTAAAGCTGGGGCCACCTTTTCAGTGATTGATCCTGCTTATCCTCCTGCTAGACAAAACATTTACCTTCAAGTGGCTCGTCCTCAAGGGTTGATTGTTTTGGAAAAGGCTGGTACTTTGGATCAATTGGTAAAGGACTATATTCATAATGATTTGGATGTTATTACCACCATTCCTCAACTTAGACTTAATGATGATGGTACTGTGGTTGGTGGGGTGATTACTTCAGGTGATTGTCTTGCTGATTATGCTAAATTTGCTGATAAGCCCACTGGGGTCATCGTTGGTCCTGATTCCAATCCTACCCTTTCATTTACTTCGGGTTCAGAAGGGTTACCTAAGGGGGTTCTTGGTCGTCATTACTCTTTGGCTTATTACTTCCCTTGGATGGCTAAACAATTTAACTTGAGTGAAAATGATAAGTTTACCATGCTTTCCGGGATTGCCCATGATCCTATCCAACGGGATATGTTTACTCCATTATTCTTGGGGGCTCAATTATTAATCCCTACTTCGGATGATATTGGCACTCCAGGGAAGTTGGCGGAATGGATGGCAGAATATGGTGCTACCGTCACCCATTTAACTCCTGCTATGGGTCAATTATTAAGTGCTGAAGCTACCACCGCCATTCCTTCATTACATCATGCTTTCTTTGTTGGGGATATCCTTACTAAACGGGATTGTTTAAGATTACAACTGTTGGCAGAAAATGTCTACATTGTTAACATGTACGGGACCACCGAAACCCAACGGTCAGTGTCATTCTTTGAGATTGCTTCTCGTAAGGTTGATCCGGCGTTCTTGAAGAATTTGAAGGATGTGATGCCCGCAGGTACGGGGATGTATAATGTCCAACTTTTGGTGGTTAACCGGAATGATCGTTCTCAAACTTGTGGGGTTGGTGAAGTTGGGGAAATCTATGTTCGGGCAGCTGGGTTAGCTGAAGGTTATCGGGGATTACCTGAACTTAATGCTGAAAAGTTTGTTACCAATTGGTATGTTGATCCTAAGAAATGGATTGATGCTGATCATGGTGATCAACCTTGGAGACAAGCTGGTTGGAAAGGTCCTCGGGATAGATTATACCGGACTGGGGATTTGGGGAGATATTTACCTGATGGTAATGTCGAATGTTGTGGTCGGGCTGATGATCAAGTGAAGATTCGGGGTTTCCGGATTGAATTAGGGGAAATTGATACCCATCTTTCTCAACATCCATTGGTTAGAGAAAATGTCACCCTTGTTAAACGGGATGTCAATGAAGAACCTACCTTGATCTCTTATGTGGTGCCTAAGGATTCTCCTGAGCTTGCTAACTTTAAACTGGAAGAACCTGATACTGATGATCCTGTTGTTCATGGGTTAGTGGTTTACCGAGAACTTATTAAGGATATTAAGGGGTATTTAAAGAAGAGATTGGCTGCTTATGCCATTCCTACCATTGTTGTCCCCATGGCTAAGTTACCACTTAATCCTAATGGTAAAGTGGATAAACCTAAGTTGCCTTTCCCTGATACTGCTCAATTGGCAGCTGTTGCTCAACTGATTGGTGATTCCGGTGAAGATGAAGGTGAATGGACTCCTTTACAAACTCAAATCAAGGATTTATGGTTACAAGTGTTACCTAACCGTCCAGCAGTCATTCAAAAGGGGGATTCATTCTTTGATCTTGGTGGTCATTCAATCTTAGCTACTCGGATGATTTTTGAATTGCGGAAGAAGTTGGCGGTTGATATCCCTCTTGGGGTGATTTTTAAATTCCCTACCGTTGAAGGGTTTGCTGGGGAAGTTGAAAAGGTGATTAAAGGTGAAGACTTTGAATTGGCCACCGGTACTGCTACTGAAGCTGCTGTTGAAGAAGCTCCATTTGATTATGCTGGTGATGCTGCTGATATTTGTCAAACTCAATTGGCAAAGTCTTATCCTTCTCGTGAACAATTAGGTGATGATATTTCCGTATTTGTTACTGGGGCTACTGGGTTCTTGGGGTCGTTTATCTTACGGGATTTATTAACTTCAAGAAAGAACCTTAATACTAAGGTTTATGCTCATGTTCGGGCAAAGGATGCTACTCTGGGGATGGATCGGTTGAAACAAACCGCTAAGACGTTTGGTATTTGGCAAGATGATTGGCAATCTCGGATTGAAGTGGTACTTGGGGATTTGGCTCAACCTCAATTTGGTATGGATGATGCCTCATGGTCCAAATTGGCCAACTCGGTGGATGTAATCATTCATAATGGGGCATTTGTTCATTGGGTATACCCTTATGTTAAGTTAAGAGATGCCAATGTCATTGGTACGGTTAATGTGCTTAACTTGTGTCAATTGGGTAAACCCAAATACTTTTCATTTGTATCGCTGACATCTGCCCTTGATACTGATCATTACGTTTATCTTTCTGATGAGATTATTGCTAAGGGAGGTGCTGGGGTTCCTGAATCGGATTCATTAGCTGGATCGGCTTCAGGATTGGGTACTGGTTATGGTCAATCGAAATGGGCTGCTGAATTCATCATTCGGGAAGCAGGTAATCGGGGGTTACGGGGGTGTATTACTCGTCCTGGGTATGTCACTGGGTTCTCCAAGACTGGGGCTTCCAATACCGATGATTTCTTATTACGGATGCTTAAGGGTTCAGTTGAATTAGGTGAATATCCTCAAATCACTAATAATGTCAATATGGTCCCCGTTGATCAAGTGGCTAGAGTGGTATGTGCTACTGCTTTAACTCCTCCTATTGATGATCAATTGGCAGTTGCTCATGTCACTGGTCATCCTCGGATTGCCATGAATGCCTTCTTAGGCTCACTTGCTACTTATGGATATGATGTCCATGGTGATGATTATTTGGTATGGCGGAGTCTGCTTGAAAAATACGTTGTTGAAAAGGGGGATCTGGCTCTTTTCCCCTTGCTTCATTTTGTTTTGGATAATTTGCCTCAAAATACAAAGGCTCCTGAATTGGATGATACCAACGCCAGAACTTCATTAAAATCCGATGAAAAATATACTGGGGAAGACTTATCTGCTGGTGCTGGGGTTGATGAACTGCAAATGGGCATCTATTTGGCTTATTTGGTTGCTATTGGCTTTTTGCCTCAACCTACTAAGGTTGGGGCTCTTCCTAAGGTGGAGATTTCTAAGGAATCGTTAGATTTGATTAAAGCAGGTGCTGGGGGTAGAGGATCTGCTGCTAAGTAATTATGATAATGAATATACTGTTTAGGAATCTTCCGACCCCGGGGTTATCCGGAGGCTGGCGCTAAGGACTGGGGACTGGGGACTGGGGACTGGGGACTGAGACCCGCCGCGTAAACTTGATGTACGATTATTCACGTGATCACGATAGGAAGTATGGGGTAGAATCATCAAGGTATGGCATGGGGTTATCATCACCACTGCATAGGATAGGGTAATGATAATAAGAAGGGGTAGTAATAGTGTGAGGGGTTTATGGTGATATTATCTCGTTATTGGTGACGATGCTGTGTCCCCCTGGTTGATGGCAACGGTTATCATGATTACCAGTCCCGAGTCACATTCACGGTACTTTTTATCAATCGGAGATATCGTTGCTGTCAGGATAATTCGATGGAAAATGGCCATGATAATGATATTGAAAATAAAATTAAATATTAAATAAAAATATAATCATTATATCTCATCAAATCCATCGTTTTCTTTCCAATTTCATCATCATTATCTTCAATTATTTTCTAGTTCCCTCATTTTAAATATCGTGACTCTTATCGATGACTCGGGCCAATGGAAAAATTTATAATATAAATAGTAAACCGCCAACCCCAGATAAACTAATTCGAATCCAATGCTTAGATCTCGTGTGGTGTTACGCTCCATAACTGCACTGGCTCGGGTTAACCCCTCCACTATCCCTCGTCATCTGGTGCGGTTATTGGCATCAGCACCAAAGGCTAATACCCTGCTGGCTAATTACCAACAAGTATACCTGCCCCCTACTTCTTATGATGGTTTAGACACGTTTGCTCGTCGTCATATTGGTCCCACTCCTAATCAAGTGACCAAGATGTTGGCAGAATTGGGGTATAATGATTTGGATCAATTCCTTGATGCCGCCATCCCTAAGCACGTGCTTGTTAAACGTCAACTTCAAGTACAACCAGCTAATGGGTTTACTGAACTGGAAATGTTGGCTCATTTGAATGAACTTGCTGGTAAGAACCGCATTGCTAAGTCGTTGATTGGTAAAGGGTATGCTGGGACGTTTTTACCCCCAGTTATCCAACGGAACTTGTTGGAACTGCCTGAATGGTATACTTCTTATACTCCTTATCAACCAGAAATCTCTCAAGGTCGGTTAGAATCATTACTTAACTACCAAACGATGATTACCTCATTGACAGGGTTGGATATGGCCAATGCTTCACTTTTGGATGAAGGTACCGCTGCTGGTGAAGCCATGGCATTGTCATTTCACCAACTGAAGAACAAGAAGCCAGTGTATGTCGTTGATACTAACATTCACCCTCAAACCTTGGACGTTTTGCAATCGCGGGCCGATAACATTGGCGTCAAGGTGGTGAAGTTACCTTTACTGACTAGTGAAGGGGTTGACCAATTAAAGTCGATTATTAAGGATGTTTGTGGGGCTCTTGTTCAATATCCTGGTACTGATGGGTCTATCCATGAATTTAAGGATGTTGCTGATGTCTTACATGCTAATAAAGGGTTATTGGCTATGGCTACCGACTTGTTGGCTCTTACCGTACTTAAATCCCCTGGGGAACTTGGAGCAGATATTGCTTTGGGTACTTCTCAACGGTTCGGGGTCCCCTTTGGTTATGGTGGTCCTCATGCTGCTTTCTTCTCTACGCTGATGAAATATGCTAGAAAGATCCCCGGGAGAATCATTGGTGTTTCTAAGGATCGGATTGGTAAACCAGCTTTAAGATTGGCTTTACAAACTCGGGAACAACATATTAAGCGGGAAAAGGCCACTTCTAACATTTGTACTGCTCAAGCATTACTTGCTAACATTTCTGCCATGTATGCTGTTTATCATGGTCCTCAAGGGTTGAAGGATATTGCCAATCGGGTATATGGATTCACCACGGTATTGGCTAATGCTATTACCAATAATCTGGCTCATGAATTGATCAATGATAAATGGTTTGATACCTTGACTATTCGTCTTTCCGGTCAATCTGCTGATTCAGTATTGAAACAATTATTGGATGAATACAATATCAATGTATTTAAGGTTGATGATGCCACTGTTTCCATCACTTTTGATGAAACCGTCACCAAGAAGGAATTACAAGACTTGTTACAAGTTTTTACCAATTCTACTGACCTTCCTCAACAATTGCCTCAATTACCCGAGGAATTACAAAGAAAGGATGCCATTTTAACCCATGATGTATTCAATTCTCATCATAGTGAAACGGCAATGTTAAGATACCTTCATTTATTACAACTGAAGGATTTATCTTTGGCTAATTCGATGATTCCTTTGGGGTCGTGTACGATGAAGCTTAATGCTACCGTTGAAATGCAAACATTATCCATGCCTGGGTTTTCTCAAATCCATCCTTTTGTCCCAATTGATCAAGCTCAAGGATATAAGCAATTGATTGATGAATTTGAAAAGGATTTGAATGATATTACTGGGTTTGCTGCCACCACCAATATGCCCAATTCGGGAGCTCAAGGGGAATACACTGGGTTATCGATTATTCGTCAATATCATAAATCCAGAGGGGAACATGAACAACGTAACGTTTGTTTGATCCCAGTATCGGCTCATGGTACTAACCCTGCTTCTGCTGCCATGTCTGGTCTTAAGGTTGTCCCCGTTAAATGTTTGGAAAATGGTCTGATTGATCTTGATGATCTTAGTAACCAAGCTGAAAAGTATAAGGATAACCTTTGTTCGATTATGATCACTTATCCTTCTACTTATGGGTTATATGAACCTGGTATTCGTCAAGCCATTGATACTGTTCATAAATTTGGTGGGTTGGTTTATCTTGATGGGGCTAATATGAATGCTCAAGTTGGGTTGACTTCTCCTGGTGATTTGGGAGCTGATGTTTGTCATTTGAATATCCATAAGACTTTTGCTTTATCTCATGGTGGTGGTGGTCCCGGTCAAGCTCCTGTTTGTGTTAAGGAACATCTTGTTCCCTTTTTACCTAAACATCACTTTGTTGAAGTTCCTCATGCTACTACCGAATCAATTAAAGCAGTTAATTCTGCTCCTTATGGTTCTGCTGCCGTTATCCCCGTTTCTTATACTTATATCAAGATGTTGGGAGCTAATGCTTTACCTTATGTTTCGGCTACTGCCATGCTTAATGCCAATTATATCATGAATAAGCTTAAGGGAGCTTATGAAATATTATTCATTGATGGTACTCTGGAAGGGTTACGTCATTGTGCTCATGAATTCATTCTTGATCTTCGTGAATTTAAAAAGATTGGTATTGAAGCCATCGACGTTGCTAAGCGGTTACAAGATTATGGGTTCCATGCTCCAACGATGTCATTCCCCGTTGCTGGGACTTTGATGATTGAACCCACTGAATCGGAAGATTTAGGAGAATTGGATCGGTTCATTGCGGCGTTATTACTGATTCGGGAAGAAATTGATGCTTATGGTCGGGGTGAAGGTTTAGGTCAAGTATTAAAGAATGCTCCTCATTCTTTAGAAGATGTGGTTGCTCTGAAGGATTGGGATACTAGAGGTTATACTAGAGAACAAGCTGCTTATCCTTTGGGATATTTAAAGACGGCCAAGTGTTGGCCTACGGTTGCCAGATTGGATGATACTTATGGGGATATGAATTTGATTTGTACTTGTCCTCTGGTTGAGGAATTAGCCGATAAGAATTAGAATTATAGAATAATAGAAGTAAGGATAACATCAGTAAAGGGTAGCATGGTTTGTTACCATGGCATTGGTTGGGGGTCCCTGTCTAGTTCGCACCAGCAATCTAGCCGCACCTACCATGGAGTGGTACAACACCAAGAGGAGGTATAATTCAGGCCCGCTGTCGCCACTTGAAAGGACATCATACTATTTTTCTCAATACCCATTATATTGTTGTGATTGGACCACCACTGGTGATGGGGAAACCATTGCGTTATCGACATATAAAGATGGGTTTTCCAATAAGCTTCAAGTGGTACAAGGAATGGCTTATGGTAAAGATATAACCGATGAAGAAGGGGACGATATCGAAGGGTTTGATTTCCATTTATCTGTGGAGGTTAATCTAGATTATCCCGTCACCAATGTTCAATGGGATCCAGCGTCAACCACTCGACTTGCGGCGTCGCTGGACCTTTTACGGCTATATAAATTGGAGTATGATTCTAATGATTATCGATTGGTTCAAACTCATCTCCTTGCTAATAATCCCACCACTAAGGATGATGTCAATACTTACCCTCCTGTCACCAGCTTTGATTGGAATTCTACCGATGCTAATATCATCATTACCCTGAGTATCGATACTACGTGTACAGTATGGGATTTACATCGATCTTATAATGATGAAGGAAGTGAAATGGCTTCAGTAAAGACTCAACTCATCGCTCATGACCTGGAAGTATTCGATGTCAAATTCATTTCAAATCTGACGAATATCTTTGCCCTGGTGGGGAATGATGGACTGATGAGAGTATTTGATCTTCGACTGCTTGAACATCTGACGATTATCTATGAACCATCTTCGAATAAGTCGCTTAATTCTAAGGCATTACTCAAGTTGCTGACGCTGAATATCGATCAACATCATTTGGCTACCGTTGGTGTCAATTCTAATGAAGTGATTATCATTGATATGAGAATGCCGGGGATGCCTGTAGCCCAAATTGATGGTTCTTTTGGTGGGGTGCTGCAAGGAGCCATTAATCTGATTCAATGGCATCCAACATCGAATTACTTGTTAACTGGAGGAGATGATTGTCAAGCGTTGGTATGGGATTGCTCAAAACTTTGTAGTGATTCTGGTACGGTGTTTGATACTCCGGTATTGGCGTTTGATGATGATAATGAAGTGAACAATGTCTGCTGGCGGCCTAATAATGGCGAATGGTTTGGTGTGGTTAGTGGGAAGGGGTTTCAAGCAGTGGCTATATAGAATGGAGTCATAATAAACATTGGCATTTATGGGTGGTAGGTGATATTGGTAGGTACCATTGGTATATGATTTTGAGCCCGTGGCGACCGGAATTTCCATGTCCAAAGTCCATTTCTTATCTTGCGCGATTTTATTTCAAGCACACGAGCCCTGACCCCACGTTCATGAAAAAAATCTCCATCAAAATATCTTTAAATCCATTTCTACAAAAATTTATATGTAGCGATATCAATTCAGTAGTGCTATTAAACTAAACTAACTAGCTTACTTCTTAGCGGCCTTTTGGGCAGCCTTGGTAACCTTACCGGCCTTGTCAGACTTTTCGACAGCCTTGATGACACCAACAGCGACAGTTTGTCTCATGTCTCTGACGGCGAATCTACCCAAAGGAGGGAAGTCAGTGAAGGCTTCAACACACATGGGCTTGGTGGGGACCATCTTAACAATGGCAGCGTCACCAGACTTGATGAACTTGGGGTTTTCTTCCAACTTCTTACCAGATCTTCTGTCAATCTTTTCAATCAAGGTGTCAAACTTACAAGCAATGTGGGCAGTGTGACAATCCAAGACGGGAGAGTAACCGGCAGAGATTTGACCAGGGTGGTTCAAGACAATAACTTGAGCGGTGAAAGAGTCACAACCCTTAGGGGGGTCGTTCTTAGAGTCACCACAGACGTTACCTCTTCTAATTTCCTTAACGGAAACGTTCTTAACGTTGAAACCAACGTTGTCACCGGGGACACCTTCAGCCAATTGTTCGTGGTGCATTTCGACGGACTTGACTTCAGTGGTGACACCAGCGGGGGCAAAGGTGACAACCATACCGGGCTTGATGACACCGGTTTCGACTCTACCGACGGGCACAGTCCCAATACCACCAATCTTGTAAACATCTTGCAAGGGCAATCTCAAAGGCTTGTCAGTGGGTCTGGAAGGGGGTTCGATAGCGTCAATAGCTTCCAACAAAGTCTTACCAGTGGACTTACCAGCCTTGGTTTCCTTTTCCCAACCCTTGTACCAGGGACAGTTGGTAGAGGCTTCAATCATGTTGTCACCGTTCCACCCGGAGATAGGAACGAAAGGAACAGTCTTGGGGTTGTAACCAACCTTCTTGACGAAGTTGGTGGTTTCCTTGACAATTTCGTCAAATCTAGCTTGGTCCCACTTAACAGAGTCCATCTTGTTGATAGCAACAATCAATTGCTTAACACCCAAGGTGTAGGCCAACAAGGCGTGTTCTCTGGTTTGACCATCCTTGGAGATACCGGCTTCGAATTCACCGACACCGGAAGCGATAATCAAAATAGCACAATCGGCTTGAGAAGTACCAGTGATCATGTTCTTGATGAAATCTCTGTGACCGGGGGCGTCAATGACGGTAACGTGGTACTTGGGGGTTTCGAACTTCCACAAGGCAATATCGATGGTAATACCTCTTTCTCTTTCAGCCTTTAACTTGTCCAAGACCCAGGCGTACTTGAAGGAACCCTTACCCAATTCTTCGGCTTCCTTTTCAAACTTTTCAATGGTTCTCTTGTCGATACCACCACACTTGTAAATCAAGTGACCGGTGGTGGTAGACTTACCAGCATCGACGTGACCAATGACAACAACGTTAACGTGAGCCTTATCCTTACCCATTTTGTTAGTTAGAGAGAGAAGAAAATTTCTATGGCCAGGGGTATACTTATATAGGTGTTCGCATGGTTATGTGCAGGATATCATCGCCGACGCTCAGTAAAAATTTTTCCTGGTTAGTTTGCGGTGGCAATGCATAAATGGTCACGTGTTTCGGGGGTTTCAACCCTAACTCCCGAGGGCGAATACCGGCAAATCGGGGTCAAAACATGATAATTTTATCGATAAAACAATACCAATAGATTGAGTATTATCGATTGTATCGATTTACCCCATAAAATCATCATTTTTCATCATAATTGACCCTAAATCACTCGATTTCTCTTAAAAGGCGGCGCATGATCGAAGGCAATGGAACACCTCATTGGCTTTGGTGGTGAAATAATAATTGATCCGACCACCGGATGTATATGTACCGGGAGTTAGGGTTAAACGGTGACCCCGTCATCTCAATATAAACTCAATTAATTTCATTATCAAGTTAGAGAACTAAGTATAGATATGTTATGCAACCAATATTATCATCAAATTACCCGAAGTTGGCCCCCGGCTAGACGCGGTGGTCGCATGCTTGTTTACCATCTCCATTGCATTCCGGAAGTGACATTGCTTATAACCGGTTGATTTCGGTCAAACATCACCTGAGGAATTAATCACGATACCGGGAATAATCATGATATTTAATCACCCCAATGATACCCCCCATGGAATTATTATCAATACAATCGCCGATTTACCTGATTAATTGATTTAAATCATCATCATTGTCGTCTCTGCATGGCATCTTCAATCTCTCGTCAAGCCGCACCCACGTTTTAACCTTTGAAATTGACAGCATTGACATCGACTTCCGATCACCCCAATTTTAGGGGGGGCGGCTATAGGTTACTACATTTGGCAGCAAATACCTTAGTAGTTGTAAGAGGCAATGGCGATGGGTTATAACACCCAATGTATATCTATCATAACAATCTACGATGGATGATTGAAACCTTAGATCGATAAGATCTCGGGATCGGGGTAGGGGGGTTGATGGTGGAGTTGCTGTTTTCGGAGATGCGTTATCATGTTCGATGCAGTGATGTTATCGCGGGGAATGGAATCGGGGGTCCTACCATTTTCCGACATGGTTCGAGGACGTCGTCATTGCCGCTTGGAAGGTAATTGGCTATCATCGTAGGTGGTTTGATTATATAAGCATTGATTAAGTAAGCATTGAATTTTTTGGTAAATGGTAATTTGATTTCTATCTAAACACGGGAATTCGATCTATTTATACCATGATGGCGATGCCACATGCCACACCGCCACACCGTCGCCTCATGTGAATACCGAAAATTTCCATCGATGCCTCAATTGTAGTTCGATCCTAAATGTCAATACTCAGTCTTGTCGTCAGCGTCGATGATCTCCGCCGTTGATTACGAGCATAAGTTGGATCAGTCTTTTTTCCCTTGGTTTCAGCAAATAACCCCAAGATATCCGTCAATGTCACCACACCAATCAATTTACCTTGACCAACATCTTTAATCGAGGTATCCGATACATTTTGGGGTGATTCAACAATCCATAACCGATGGGATTGTGTCGCCACCAATTTGGCAATCACTCGACCTAAACTCAGTTGTTTAGTCACATGGAAGATTGGGAATTGATCTTGACCCATTTCAATCCCCTTTTGCAGCAAATTATACGAAATAAAGTTGAGCACCAGTTTGAATAATAACCCAGTATTTTTTGATGATGTGACATGTTTAACATCAACCACGGAGATATTACCAATCAATTGTTGCAGACGATCAATCACTGCTAATGACAGTACCCGTTCGGTATGCATTTTCAATAATGCTTCAATCAATAATTGATCTTCATAAATGGTGATCGGTTTATTGGTACCGATATTTAATTGATCAAGCAGTTGATTAAATAATGGTTCCAACAGGGGGAATCGCCGGGCATTTTCCCACAAGTACCGGATCAATCTTCTTTGAGATAAAATCCCGGTGACTTTACCATTATCATCACAAATGGCAATACGATGAACCCCATTACCAAGGGTTTCCATCACCAATGGTAAATAATCATGTTCATTGAATCGAATAAATGGATTCTTGGGATGAACGGTAATGATGAATTCCACTGGTACTTGTTCTCCTCTCTTTGCTTTGGCCACTTGTTCAGCATTAGTAGGAGAACCAGCCACGGTAATCTTATTCATCACTAATAATAAATAAGTATTGAGATCCAGATAATCAAAAGTACCACAATTGGTCAAATCATTATCATTGGTTCTCAGCACCGGCACCGAAGTTAAATTATGAAGGGTCAACGTTTCAAATGCTTGTTCGACGGAGATTTTCGCGGGGATAGAAATGAGTTTATTCGATTCCGTCAATTCGGAAAGCGGAACGTCATTCCAATCACCAATGATCCCGGTGGAACTAGTATTCATCAGCAGAGTTCTCAGCAGTATCAGGGGATTGCGGCTTAAACAGTGGCCGTCATCTTCCAATGGCGGCGGCAGCAGAAGCATTTCCACAATCAGAGGCTTGCGCAGGGGGTTGGGCAGCACTCCTCCTGTGGGACGATTAAAGTGCAGCATATGAGGTGATGATGGCGGCGAATGGGGTTATACCGACAATAATTGATCGTTGAGCCGACGTTTACTATCTGTCAATGTTTGATGGTGATGGACTAACCGATGGCGGCAACGATTGTGGGGGTGGAGGTGTTGAGGTGATGAAAATGCGGAATGATCACTGAGGTGGATTTGGGTATGGTAGCGCTGGGGAACTCCGGGGGTGGGTGGGTTCTAGTGGCAACTTTAAAAAAAAATAACAATCATCGAACGATAATTTTTTTTAAAAATTATTTCGTCATTAAAAGATATCTAGAGGATTAAGGTTGGCATGTGAAAAATTTCAAGAATAATTATAGCAGTGAAGATGCTTATCTTAGACTAGATGGAGATGATAATTCTGTAGAGGTACCTTCCTAATTGGGAAAGGAGATCTAAAAAAGAAATTAAGGAAATCACAAGGAAAGAAGTGGAATGAAATGGAAAATTAACGGCGAAAGATTTAGAGAGAAGCGAATGGAAAAGTTTAATTTATTTTTAATTGATTAATTTTAATATATTTTTAATATTATTTTAAAATTATTGATGTACTGATGTTTTATCTGTAATCATCTGTGGTATCCCTTCACCATATGTTGTCACAGCCTCTAGTCGTTGTGGCTTTCTTTCTTTTTTTTATTTTTTTTTTTTTTTTTTTTTTTGTATATTGTTTTTTTTTGGCAAAAACCCCCCTATCAACGCTAGTAATTAATTGGATGGGGCAATTGTGCGTGCGAATTTTGGGTAACCCAAATCACCCCATTCGCCACCGTCTCCAACAAATAATCAAAG
Source organism: Diutina ranongensis (nom. inval.) (assembly GCA_030569815.1). Lineage (NCBI taxonomy): Eukaryota > Fungi > Ascomycota > Pichiomycetes > Serinales > Debaryomycetaceae > Diutina > Diutina ranongensis (nom. inval.). Next base: position 27,614 of record JAJMLP010000058.1, read on the forward strand.
TAATGATCATTGTCATTACCAACAATCTCATGATTATCTAACCACTGTCGTAGCCTTCTCCTTTAACCCGAATGGCGAGGGAAAATCCAACCCACATGCCGAGGAGGATGTCGTTCCTGTGCACAGATATCTGTTGGGTAAAAAGAAATTTTTCGCACCCGGTCGCTAGTTTAAATACCACTTCATCCCCAATCGACCTGGCATAGTTGTTAGGGTTATCGACGATCAATGGTTGAAACGGTTGATATCACATCACTTAATGCGGTGGCCGCGGGGACCAATAAGGTGACTCCTCGGGTGGTTGCCCTGGGGTTTGGGGGTAAATTGATGGGGACGCTGGATATGGTCAAGGTTACTGCCGAAGAAATCACTCAAACCAATGAGATGGATATTAAGAATCATGCTGGTTCTCAATCGTCCAAGGTGGTTCATATTTCCGAAAAGCCTTGGAATATGCTGACGTTTGTTGAAAAGATTAATTGGTTACATGTGGTATTGGTGGTTGTGATTCCTGCCATTGGTATTTGGCAAATGATGAACATTCGTTGGGATCCTCGGACTCTTGTACTTGGGTTTATCTTGTATGCTCTTTCGGGGATTTCCATTACTGCTGGTTACCATCGGTTATATGCTCATAAGGCTTATGATGCTGCGTTGCCAGTTCGGGCATTTTTTGCCTTTTTCGGGGCTGGGGCCGTTGAAGGGCTGATTAAATGGTGGGGGCATTCTCACCGGGTTCATCACCGGTATACTGATACTTCTCGGGATCCTTATGATGCTCGTCAAGGGTTTTGGTATTCTCACATGGGATGGATGTTGGTTAAGCCTAATCCTAAGAATAAGGCCCGGGCCGATATCTCCGACATGTTGGCTGACCCCGTTGTTGTTTTCCAACATAAACATTACATGTATGTCATGTTGTTGTCGGCATTTGTTTTGCCTACTTTGATTGCTGGTTTAGGTTGGGGTGATTGGATTGGTGGGTTTATCATTGCTGGGGTGTTTAAGCTGTTTATCATCCAACAAGCTACGTTTTGTGTCAACTCGTTGGCCCACTGGATTGGTGTTCAACCTTTTGATGACCGGAGATCTCCTCGGGATCATGTGTTGACTGCTTTTGTCACTTTTGGTGAAGGGTACCATAACTTTCATCATGAATTCCCTTCTGATTACCGGAATGCGTTAAAGTGGTACCAATACGACCCTACAAAGATGATCATTTGGTCGCTTTCTAAGGTTGGGTTGGCATGGAACTTGAAGATGTTTTCTCAAAATGCCATTGAACAAGGGTTGGTTCAACAACAACAAAAGAAGTTGGATAGAATGAGATCCAAGTTACAATGGGGGGCTAATGTCGAAGACTTGCCCGTTTGGACTCGGGAAGAATTTGATGCCAAGGCTAAGGATGAAGGATTGATCATCATTGGCGGGGTTATTCATAAGGTTGGTCCCTTTATCAAGGAACACCCCGGTGGTCAACCATTGATCAAGGCTACCATTGGTAAGGATGCCACTAAGGCATTCCTGGGTGGGGTTTATTACCACTCAAATGCCGCTCATAACTTGTTGAAATCAATGAGAGTGGCCGTTGTCAAGGATGGCAATATTATTCAAAACACTTTTGAAGCACAAACCGCTTTTGAAGATAAAGAAAAGCAATAGTTATTTATTTGGATAGGTTTAGGAATGAAATGATAAACGAATTAAACAAGTATTTTGGTTTGAAGCGTTTGGTGACCGTGGTTGCTACCTCCAAACTCATCCGTACTCACCCGTACTCCTCCGTACCCACCCGTACTCCGTTGACGTCGAAATCCCCTCACCTCCATTAACCTTCGCCTGCCGTTGTGGGGTGATGTGAAATTCTCACATAAACTTGTCATCACCCCATTCCATCATCACCCCATTCCATCATCACCCCATTCCATCATCACCCCATTCCATCATCACCCCATAACGCGCACCCATTTGACGATCGAGCAATTTTATGTGGTTGAGATGGAGATGGGCTAATTGGATGAATTAAGAAATGATGGACCAGGGCGGTTTAACCATTGAAATTTATTTGAAATAGTCAAAAATGTAAAATTATAATATTGTAATTGTTGTAAATTTTTTTTTTCGTGGTTTTTTTAGTATTTAATCTTTCTGTGATTATCTTTTGTGTAGTGAGATACACGGGGATCAATGAAATGGGGTTTGAATCCCTGCGGGTAACCACGCCATAATCCAAATCCCCTATACCTTAACCTCCCGGAAGTAAAGGGTTATAAATATCATTATAATTGCTCGATTATATCTTTTTTTTTAATATCATTCATTCAAACAAATAAAATAAATCATGGCTTTTAGAATCCCAATTGGTGTTTACTACGCTAGAAGAGTCCCTGACATCGCTCTTTGGGCTGGTTCCCTTGCAGTGTTGATTGGCTGGCCCCATCCCATTATTTGGCTTATGAACAAGATTGATAATTGTCCTGATGTTAACTCGGAAACTTTTATTAAGATGACTCCTGTTTACCCTCCTGGTAATTAATGTTAATGATATATGAATAATAATAAAAAAAATGAAAGTTATAGAAAGAAAAGAAAAAAATTATTTGTAGAAAATTCGATCGTCGCCAGTTTAATTTAGGCGATCGTTATCGTCTGCACAAACCCCATTATTTATTCGTTCGTTTGTAGGTCAGCCGTGTGTAGAAGTGGGCAACATTTAGCCGCCCTAAGAACAAAAAATTAAAAAATAAAAAAAAGAGACAACAAGATTTATTGACGACGTTTCATTGCGTCGATCATAGTATTCGAGATTAATAAAAAAAAAAAAACTTCTCCCCCACGTTGATAATAATAACACGTCATCATCGTAATTTTATTTGTCATTTAAACGTTTAAAAAAAAACTCCCCGTTGTAACTACTATTGTGATAGATTCCCCCAAGATCTTTAGAACTACTATGATAATGCATTAGATATTGTCTCATCTAACTCGATATATCCAGCGACATTTTGTGACCCAGTATCGTATCTCCTCAAAAGCCTTGTTTAGTAATCAAAACGACATCCCGTGACACTAAATTTAAGGAGAAGACAATTTTTTTTTTTTATTTATATTATAAACAGAAAGAAAAAAAAAAAAAGAACAAGTTTGATTAAAACCCTTGTTAACCTTTTGATTTGGGTTGACTCCTCCTTCCCCTCCTCTAATGACTCCTCCCCCATCATTAACTCACCTTAATGCCAAATCCCTCAATCGTGTTCGCACAAACGCCTCGCCACCACTGGTCCCTCACCACCGCTCCGCACGCCAACAAAAAACCTACGATCCAAACTGATTACACCAACCTTATCTATCCTCGTCAAATATCTTTTGAATCCCACATATCCACAGCCCTCCCATCTATCCAATGAAACGAGCGGTGGCGAAGATACTCCCGCTGGGACCTCGAGAGATAAATGGTAATCAATCCGGCCTAAAAGTGGATCTTTCATCGGTGGGGAATTTTTATATCGTGCTTGATCATCCTCATAAGACTTGGCTGCCTGGTGATGAAGTCCTGGGTCATATCATCTTTGCTACTACCAAGAATTTGATCAATGTTATGGTGACGTTACTGTTGGTTGGGGTGATTAAAGTCAATTCCCTGAGTCATAAATTACGACCATTAAAACAACAATTATTTAATCATACCATTTGTATTTATGGTGATGATACTAATGGAGATTCGGGGCTTTTTAAAGGAGAACATCGCTTCCCATTCATCGTGACTTTACCGGTGAAAAGAATCTTTACTTCCATCGAATTCGGTAAAGGGTCGATCACTTATTCTTTACAAGCTGCCATCGGATCCCTGCTGCCACAAACATCGCCATTATCGCTGAAACTGTTGGCTAATCCCACTTGTACTGCCATCAAGGTGTTAAACATCTTAAAACCAATCGATGTGCTGTCATTGGAACCAGCAAAACCAAAACGACTTATCATTCGTGATCCTCGTCAACAACGACTTCTAAAACGATCACAACTGGTGAATTCATCGACAACAATGCTGACGGCCCTGAGTGTCGAACTGTCAACGGTGGACACTCCTCCGTCATCAGAACCTCAACCGACATCAATCAAGGTCAGTTTAACCGTACCTCAACGAGGATATATCCGAGGAGAAATGATCCCGATTCGACTTCTGATTAATCATTTACGGGCATTACTGGACGTTAATGGTATCATCGTCACCTTTGTACGAGTATGTCGGCTAAATAACGCCGAAGAAGGGTTTCTTGAACTGTTCCGTAAAGATTTACAACAAACAGTTCTCCCCCTCTATGTCGATCCCGATACCAAACTGTCAGTGGTCACCACGAACCTTCGCATCCCTCCTGATGCCTTCCCTACCATTGAAAAATGTCCCTTGGTGGGATTCCAATACTATATCGAGGTATTGATTAATTTACTGGGGAAATCCGTCGATATTAGCCCTCAATTACCCGCAAATGATAACAATTCTCCCGCGCCCATGGATATGTCCAATAATGAAACCTCCCATCGCATCACCTTTGTTAATACCGACAAGTACAAACGACTGAGGAAATTCTTACAATTAACTCAAGAAATTATCATTGGTACTCATCGTCTGGTTCCTGCCGATGGATTACTGCCATGGCTGAGAAGACTGTCGCTGCTGGAAGTACCTCTGCTGCCACTTGCAATTACCAATCCCTCCACCCCATTGGAACCACCAATTCCAACCGCACCCATGCCTCTGGTTCTTGAAGATCTGGCGACTCCTCCTTATCCTGATTCAGAGGTGCCTCAATATTTACCAATGACAACCCCTTATCATGTCCATGCTAACCAAGAAGGTAATGAAAAACAACAATTACAAGCCCAAGAAGCGGCTCTTTTACCTCTGGCTCCTCCAGATAGTGATGACGATGCCCTGGTGGATAATGACGTCACTCGAACCTATCCCATATTACCCCAATATCAAGATACTGCTTCCACCGCTGGCGGTGGTGAACCAAATTCATAGATTATATAATTATACATTCAAATCTCAACAAATCTCAACTACCAAGACAATGGTGGTGGATCCCCAATGGTGGTAGGTGTCTCCATTCGAACTTGGGAAGTTAATTATTTCTTTCATCATTATATTATATTTGATAAATATTTTTCAATTTTTTGAAATTTTTTTAATCGTCTACATAATATTATTTTGAAATGAAGAAAATACTGTGAGTAAAAAAAAAAAAAAGTTTTGTTAAATTACACCATTTACCATTTTATCAAGTTAAGTGGTCAATTATTACCCGTTCACCATATTCGTTAAAACACCAGGTTAACCAATTTTTTGGCACACGCCTGTATGGCCAAGTTGGTAAGGCACCTCACTCGTAATGAGGCGATCGCCGGTTCGAATCCGGCTGGAGGCATTTTTCTTTTTACTCAAATCACTCAATTGTTCACGGTGTACATCACCTTTGTTGTAAATGTTGTTCAACTAACGCGTTTATTTTTTTTCCTATTTACATCGATTTCGGTCGCACCAAGTAGACACGTGACACATCATCACGTGATTAAACACCCCATCGATCATAAACAGATGTTTATTCACATTCAATGTATTGTTACAAACTCGATTATGTATGGTAAAACAAAATAACAAAAATTAACCCTTACGAGTCCATCTCCATAACCGGGCCTTACAGTCGCCCGAGCCGGTGGCGAAAATCCCTTCGGTACCCTTTGAGTTAAGAGACACGGCCACTGAAATCACCGAATTGCGGTGACCTTGCAACATCAACAATGGGTTGCCGCTCATTTGATCCCAGAAGATCACCCCCCGGTCCTTTGAACCCGATAAAATGTATTCATTGTTCGGGGTCAGACAAACCAGTAACACAAAGTCCTTGTGACCAATGTAGGTGACTTCACACAGCGACTTCTTTTGGGCACCTCCAGGACCCGACAGCGCCTTTCCTTCCAAATTCCATAACTTGACGGTCCGATCCAATGACCCTGAGGCTATTTGCTTACCATTGACGGTAAAGGCGACGGAGTACACCGAGTCTTCATGACCATTGCCCGATTCATTACCCGAATCCAACCGTTCGACGAGGAACCCGGTGGTGGAGTCCCAAACCCGAACAGTTCTATCCAACAGACCAGCGGCAATCAAGTTACCATCGGGAGAAACAGCAACGGTGGTGACCCCATCTTCAATCAGCAACGTGAGCGAACATTGTGACAGTCTCAAATCCCAGATCCGTACGGTGCGGTCTCCCAGCCCCGATACCAACCGGTTGCCATCGGGGAAGAAGTCAAGGGAATAAATGTCTTGTTCATGACCACGCAAAATCTTGATGATCCGTTTGGTGGTCAAATCCCAAATCCGAATCAACTTATCTTCAGCCCCCGTGGCCAAATATTTACCATCAGGGGAGAAACAAACCGAACGAATATACAAGTCACCCGAAGAGCTGACCCCAGACACTTCTCCTTCACCTTCCTTGTTTTCCGAACCATCAACCGAGTTTTGATCATCCATTAATTTCGCCACCAATTCTCCAGTTTCGACATTGAACACTTGAGTGGTCTTGTTACATCCGGTGGCGATGAATTTACCATCTTTAGAGAACCGGACGCAACACACCACCAGGGAATGATCCAAGGAGTGGATGAGTTCGACATCCAAATCCCGCTTGAAAGCTGGGTTATATAACACGTAGTAATCGACCATTTGCTTCTTGAAATCGGGGTTAGCCTTTGCTGCATCCAAGTCGGCCAAAAATGGCGGGATTTCCTTCACGTGCAACGCCTTTTGTGCTGGGTTGACGATATATAACGACAGATCCACCACTTGTAATGCCGTCAGCGTTTCTGTTTGAGGTTCAGGTTTGACGACATCCTTAAGTTGAGGTTGAGGATGTTGAGGAGGTTGAGGCTGAGCCGTCAACAGCTTTGGTTCAGTTTTAGCTTGAACCACTCCTGGAGGTCCAGGAGCAGGTCCAGGAGCCGGTGGACCCAGTTGCTTTAAAGCAGGAGGTTGTTGAGGTTGAGGAGGTTGTTGAGAAACTTGAGGAGGCGGTTGGTAGCCATAAGGAAGGGGTTGACCATTGGGCTTATGTTGCTGAGAATGCAATTGAGCTTGACGATCACGGTTTTCCAATTCCGTCTTTAATCTCAAAATCTCTTCTTCATAAGCTTCTTTAATCTTCCGGTGGGCCATTTCCAACTCGTACACCGTTTGCCGGATTTGTTGCATCTCCGCCGTTTGTTGATTGTATTTAAGGTCATAGTCTTCTTTAACTTGCTTAAAATTCAGAGCTTCATTAAGGGCATAGTCGAATTCTTGTTTCACTTGATCCAATAATTCCAGGAGCCGTTGCAGGTGTTGCTGGCGCTGCTGAGATTGTGGTTGTTGCAACCCCACCTGGGGGGCACCAGGCTGGCCGGGTTGATTCGCCTGGCCTTGGGGCTGACCCACCCCAGAATTAGCATACGAGGACATACTAACAACTAAGCACTTTAGGTTGGAGCGTCAACGACGAATGTGGTAGTTGGTGTGATTGAGAGTGAGAGTTTTTTCGCGGTGCGGCCACCCAGGGGGGGGTAAGAGAAAAAGATGGACAGTGGCAACCATTAACGGAAAATTTAATTAATTGTTTTCACAACATGGTTTTTTTAAAGGGGGCAAAAGTTTTTCGGGATAAAATAAATCAATGTCGACCTAGATTTATTGCTACAATCTTTTTTTTTTCTTTTTCTCCAAGATAATTGGGGATATTCGACGTTGCCGTGGCTCAACTAAAATGATCTAATTGGATAAATCACAACAAAAACCTTTTGGAGGGGGTGTTGGCACCCCCAGTTTGCATATAGTCATGAGCATTGAAAGCTAAATGATAGCCTAGCCTTTATTTTTTTCTTCCATTGCGAGTTCCGAGGGTGGCATTCTGTGGTTTTTTTTTTTTTTGAGGCGCGTTGGGCTTACTCTCGGAAGTAGCATGAAATTGTCATCAAGACTTTATATACGAGAAATAACCTCGACGGTGTCAAAACGTTAATGCGTTATACAAAGTTAAATGTATAAGTACTCAAAGATTGTGACATCACATGTTATCCGAATTTTTGTTCTATGCTTAAATTTTTTTTTTTTCTTTTTCTTATTTTTTTTTTTTTATGTCCTATTCGCGGAATTACGACTTTCCCTCACCTACCTCAATTGCAGGAACAAACCGTACTCGGTGAAAATCGCGCCATGGCTATAGTCGGCCCAATTTGCTAAAAACGAGGCGGACCCGGAACGTTGCACACTACCAGTGACGTAAAGGTATTTTTCGGTTGAGGCAAAAAAAAAAAAAAAATACACAAAAAATTGCGGTCAACTAAAATAACATCATTGCATCAACCAACCCAACTTTGTCAGTAGAATTTGATTCACGTGCCCGGTCGCGTGACTCGCATTTTTTCAGCAAAACCGCAACATGAATCAATAATAACCAAGATGGATTCAACATCATTAAAACGTCCTCGGGAAGATGACGGAGGGTTCGAAGAAAAACGGATGCGTCGTGATCCATCAGAAGAACTCACCGCCAACGTGTGTGGGGATATCTGCTCCCTTGACCCCAGGTCAATTGAAGACGTCGCCTACATTTCAAACCCAATCGTCATTGAATTCGAAAATATCGACAAACTACGCAACGTGTTTTTAACTACCATCTATGCCATGGTCACCGAACAACAACCCAAGCTTCATATTGTGTCTGATCTCGTCATTATCTGTAATGCTAAGAATATGGTCGTGGGGAAGTATGTGGTGGAATTTTTACATCTGAAATTACAGGAAGCAATTAATGGTGGCGAATGGAATACGGTGAAGATTATCTTCAAGTTTTTTGCCACGTTATTCCCCATTATTGACGATATCACCCCCGCATTCACTCAAGTGCTTCAATACGCCATTGATAACAAAATTGATCAATTGTATTATGGTATGGTGATGGCGATTCCTTATTTATTCGCCAATACCACCCCGGTGGATGTTGGTAATCAGTTGATGGATTTAGCCCAAACCTATACCCCCAATGATGGCATCGATGACATTTATGTCAAGGGGATTTCCACTCCAGAATATAAGGTTTATTCCTTGGTACTGGATGCAGTTAATCAATTGAGAGGTGATGATAAATCATGGTCAAATCTTGAAGGCAAATTGTTCACCCTGCGGCAAGCATCAACGGCACCCATCATCGAAGAAGCATTGGCTAATAATCCTATTTCTAAGGAAATGGTGAAACATCCATTACCTCAATTAGCATTACCAACCGAACCAAAGCCTTCCACTCCATCACCGATGTTTTCCCACATTTATAACCATTCAACCCTGTTTGAAACCGTACCTCCCATCACCACTTACCTGGGGTTATTCTTCAGAGATGTCATCACTGATACCATCAATCTGTTACATTTCGCTGCAGTTGATGCTGGTCTTTCAATCAACCAGCTTGATTTGGCCTTCCCTCTGGATTTGGCCCCCGAGCTGACCACCATCGAACAATTAGAATTAATTGATAAAGATAACCAACTGGGAGAAAATCAACCAGCATTGCTGACATGGAAAACCGAAGACGTGGCAGTGGAAAATATCGTCAACATGTTCTTGCTGCTCCCAGAACCTCAACACCCCACCATCTATTTTTTCAAAGTTTTATTGGTCTTCTGCAACGAAAACCCTTCTAATGTCGCCCCCGTGTTTGGTAGAGCCATCCGGTACTTGTACTCACAACTTGAAACCATGGACTTTGAATTACGTACGAGATTTGCCGACTGGATGCTGATTCAACTTTCAAACTTTGATTTCTCGTGGAAATGGGATGAATGGGTCAATGATTCCAAGGAATTGGATGTCAACCATCCCAAGATTAATTTCATCACCAATTTAATCGGAAAGGAAATTCGATTGGCTAATAAGAAGAGGGTCAAGGAGCTGTTTATTGCCCAAAATGACGAAGGAGAAGTGGTCAATTTGGAAGAATTCTACAAGTATTTGAACACGGCGACATTTGATACTCCCATCGAAGAATATATCGTTAACTTTGATGAAAACCTCACCGGAGAATCATTTAAACAACCATTGATTCAATTTTATCAAGAACGGAAACAATCATTGGAAGAAAAACCTTTGGTTACCGCTCAAGATGAGATTGTCTTCCCCTATACTGCAGCCAATATGCCATTACAGGATATTGCTGATAGAGTATATGATTTTGTCGTTTCAAATTATCCTCGTACCAACGTTGAATTTAAGGAATTGACTCAAGATGTCATTGAAGCTGCCATGAACCAAGGTATAGCTAACCCCGCAAGATACATGGTGAATTTGCTCGTCCAAACCTATTGCTTTGTTGGTTCTCGGTCGGTATTTTCTGCGGTGGCATTATTCGCCAGAGACGTTGCCAAGTTTAAATTTCTCATGGGGATGGAATCGGAAGAAGATTTCGAACTGCCAGCGCTTAGTGATGATGAAATCGCTTCAAGACAACAATGGTTCATTGACGCCGTGATTAGAATATGGTACCATCATCCTCAAATGGTGTTACTATTACTTGAACACACTTGTGACTTTGGTATCATCTCGATGGCGTTGGTGTTGAAAGAATACTTTGATCATGATCTCGTGGTTAAGAACTTTGCTTGCTATGATTCCATGCAACGGATGGGGATGGATAAGGTGGGGCAAACCATCTTGACGTTATCGAGTGATAAAATCAACCTGATTGAGAATGAATGGTTATTAAAGGATTATGTGGGGTTGGTCAAGGCTTACTACCGTAAGAGCTCGGATAAACAAGCAGCTAAGGAAGCACTTGATAAGATTGAGGATGTTGTCATTAGAGAGCAAATTGATCAATGGTAATTAACAATAGGTTTCTGTTTGTAACATTAATGGATTTTTGATTTTTGATCGATTTCTTTTTTCTCTCTGTCTTTGTGCGTGAGGGTGTGAAAAATTCACATCTTGCATCACCATCACCACTATCATGAACGCCCCTACATTACCCATTCCTGGGGAAACTCCTGACCAGGCTCAACAACAAGGTCAACCACAACCACAATATACCGGTCATTTGCAACGGAAAGCTGCCCCTGAAGGGCTGATGGAATGGTACTTTGATCGGGGATGCGATTGGATGGGTGAACACCCATGGCTCACCGGGTTGGGTGCCTTTGGTTTAGTATACTTTGCTGCTGGGTTTGTTAAGCTGAATCAACCAGGGATTAATGGTAAAGCTTTTATCAAGGGAGCGTTTGAACAAAAAATGACCCCCAAGGAAGCATTACAAATCTTGAATTTGAAGGAAACCAATTTGACCAAGGCCAAGTTGAAAGAACAACATAGAAAGTTGATGATGGCTAACCATCCAGATAAGGGGGGGTCTCCATTCCTAGCCACCAAGGTTAACGAAGCAAAGGGGATTTTGGAAAAGCGGGGGATCTCCAAATAATTTTTGTATATAGTAAAATGAAATTAATGAGAGTCATTTTCACTGCCACCCACTTAAATATGCATCGATGGCAATCATTAGTTCCTTTTGGGTATTTTGCCTAGTATTTATAGTTGTAAGGGTTGGTCGAGGTGTCGAGTCACCTGACGCCATCAAAGCGTGACCTACTTACCCAACCACCCACTCACACTCAATTGTAAACAAACTTTCGAATTGTGTATCGTTTACGATTATTGCAATGTTAATACGAATATAAACAATATCCGGGGTTCATAATAGTTATCAGGGAAATAGAATGGGGGAAGGTGCAGGTGAAATGAAACTACCAGTTATAGTTTGTTTATATTTATGACACATAAAGACTAGTGAAATTAGCTACGCAATATCAAAACAAACTATGGGGGGATAATTGTTTTAAAAATTCTTGGCATTAGTCAATAGAAAAAATGTTTATGCACGAAAAATTTATGATATCATCGATACCCCGAAAAAGTTATTTTTATCAGAGGATATTAGCGAGGTACATTGTGGAAAAGGTACCTGACTAAATTCTTTTGAGTACGATAAAACTGTTAATTATATCATTATTAATAAAAGGTATCATATCTAAGCAAAGAGAGCAACGGCAGCAACGGCGGCAGCGGCACCAGCAACGCCCAATTGACCGGCATTGTTGGAAATTTCAATTTGAGGAGCGCCGGAAGTAGGCACGGTGGTAGTAGTAACGCCACCTTGACAGACTTCACAAGGAATGGTGGTGGTGACAACGCCACCTTGTTCGGTAACGACAGCGGGACCTTCAGCCGAGGTGATAGGGGCAGTGCCGTTGGTAGAAGCAGAAGCAGAAGAACCAGCACCGTTCAACTTGAAGTCTTCAGTGGATTTAGCACCTTGAACGACAAAGTGAATGGGGGTACCATCGGGACAAGAGTCGTAAGTAGAAAGGGAGTAACCACCTTCAGTTTGAGGGCAACCAGTCCAGCCAGTGGTGGCATCCTTAACAACAAGGTTGTCGCTGCTGATGGCAAACTTGGTACCAACATCAGTGGAGGAGATTTGCAACTTACCATCAACGACACCGACGTAACCGGGGGCATTGGTGACGAACAAAGTACCGTCATCGTTAAGGGTGAACTTGGCTTCTTGACCAACCCCGGGCAAGAGCTTAGACCCTTCAAAGTCGACGGGGGACAAGTGGAGGGGACCACCAGAGCCAGAGACAATGGCACCGAACGATTGAGCAGCAGAGGCCACGGCAACAAGGGTAGCGAGAGACAAGGTGTACTTCATAATTGATGTGATAATAGGATGAGGAAAAGAAAAAAAAAATGGGGAAGGAATTAGTGGTTCTTATTCGATTTTTTTTCATACCTGGATAGTCGATTTCAATTATAGATGATGTAATCATGCACATTGAGGTACATGAAAATATTTTTGTTTATTTTGGGTTTTTGGTTATTACTTTTTGGTAACAATATACGGGATTAAACCCGTGTGCGAGCGGGGATATTATCAATTACGAAAAAAAAAAACAATTTCGAAACAGCCAACCGTGAATGCATCATGGAATTTTCTTTTTCCATTTCGTGTTTTATTTATTTTCTTCTTTTATTTATTTATCATTATTAATTGTAATGGCACAAGATCTCAATTACTAACCTCAAATTGAGGCGATGTAACATCGATCGTTCGTGTATGACGAGTCTAAAATTAGTAACAGCTACTGATGACCATCCATTCCTAGTTAGATGAACAAACTTCTCCGTGTTTTGAACACAAAAAAAAAAAAATACATTTTCATCATTGTGCATATCAACCAATATTCTTCAATAGCGTGAACGGGTGCCCCCACCCTCCCTACCCGCCCCAAGGTCTAAGTCATTATTGTATTTCGTTTCTATTTACATCATTAAACCCCACCATACCCAAACGATTGATCATCATCATCAAATAACGCCACATTGGCCTCATTTTCGTTATAAATAAAAAATTGCCCAAAAATAATAAAATCCATCAATAATGTTCCTAAACTTCCCGCTAACCACAGCGAGTTCACCCAAAGATAATACCAAGAAGTATCAATAGCAACGATGGAAATGACGTAAGTCAAATTACCTAAGCAGGCAAATAAAAAAAACATAAACAGAATGCCGTCGACACTTTTGCGGTTATAGTTTAATAAGATTTGCGGGATTCTCAGACCAAGGTACAAAAGGGCACATAACCAGCCGAACAATTGCGCCAATGGGTCAAAGATTAAATCATCGGGAGTTTTATCACCATCATCATCGGTGATTAACCAACCAACCACCCCGGCGGCAATCACCAACAATACCATACCAAGTTTAAGTAATCCATTCCATACCAGCGATTGGGGTTGAGGAGGATTAGCAAGGACATTAGTGATGATATCATCATTCATTGGCGTGGCCGGCAGGAGGTGAGTGGCATCAGTCTTTTGTTGACCAGAACCATATTTAAGACATTGCCATAATAACACCACATCAGCAAAAGTATAATAAATCGCCAAGATAATCATCGTTGGTAATACTCCTTGTAAAACACTTCCAAGGACGTTAAACACATCCCCGGCGAGCCAAAGGATGACAAAGGTTAATGATAATCCTTGCAGGGACTTTCTAATGTAATTTTCATAGATTTGTGGGGCAAATACAATGATCCAGCATGCTATGGAAATACATCCACAAAGACCACTGATGGCTTTAGCGTCTAATGCTATAGGTGGTGGCATTGAAGTGGAGAGACAGATGGATCGGTTTTTTTTTTTTTTTCATCGCTGTTTCGGGACTATATGCAGGTGGGTCGCTGCAAAGAATGAGTCAAACGTGGAGATAAGGCATTTTGATTGAAATTGAGATGTGCTCTAGTTTAGGAACCATGTACATGTATGTGAGGCAATGCAGGGAGTTTATTACCTGGTCGAGTTCTAGTTAAATCGTGTTCCATTGATGAAATAGTGGGGTACAGTAGTGGAGATGAGATTCGTATTGACAATGCTGGTAACGTTGACCGGAAAGGTAAACGAATTGGCGTAGATGGATTTAGATGTGTCTAAGCCATTATGGGGTGATTATTTGTGACGACAACCGAGAATCAGGTGGGATTCATGTCAATATTGAGCAGAATATCATGACAATGATTAATGGGCGGTTAAGGTCGATAAGGAGACAAAATTGGCCTGATTGTAAAGTTTGAAGTGGTTATTATACGTGGTACACAAAAAATTCACCGCACGGCTTAATCTAGCATCGATGGAGATATTACTACTAAGAGGTTAATTATGGTCTTTTTTGAATTATGGTGTGATTAAAGTGGAAGTTACAAATGAGGTTTGACTTGTAGATAGGATTGGTCTAATAATTTAATGTCATTGTCCGAATTTATCAAAAACACTATCAAATTATTTAGGTGCTCTTATTCCCGAACTAATTTTTAAGGTTAATCCGAAAAAAACAAGGGCGTGTGGTCTAGTGGTATGATACACCCTTAGGGTGGGTGTGGCCCTGGGTTCGATTCCCAGCTCGCCCCTTTCCCACAACAAGTGGGTTTATTTTTTATTTCCTTCCAGCGCATCCACGATCTCAAAATAAATTAACTAGTATTTCATGATTCTTTAAACTCTCAAAATAATGCAAAAAATAACCAATTTTGAAGAATACAAACTCACATCCTTTTTAATACGAAAACTGTTGATGATCTCTTTACTGAGGTACTTTTTGCTTACTAACGTTATCCCGATATCATATTATCCATTAATCATTACCTAATATACAAAACCCAAGATCTTACCCGAAACATGCTTTCTTCTGGCCTCTTCGTGATCCATAATCCCGGCCGAAGTGGTCAAGATAACGTACCCAAATTGACGAGCAGGCAACAAGTTATCGGTCCATCTTTCAATGTCACCAATCTTGACGTTAAATCTAGGAGAAATCACCCCACACTTGTTCAATCTCCCGTTCAATTGAACGACAATCTTCCCCAGTCTGTGGTCATCAATGTATTCAAATTCACCAATGTACCCTAGTAATGTTAGTATTGACAAAAATTTTAATGGTATATTGGGTTCCAATCCCAAAAAGAAGAAAACAAGAGACAAAAAATGTCCAGGAACGTTAAACAAACCAACGTGTAAAAATCACAAAGCTTTGTGTAAGATGCATTTCCCAGGTTGATATTCCGAATACTTAAAAGACAAAACGGGACTGAGATCCGGTCATTTCATCCAGTTATCAATTCGGGAAGATTAAAATTGGAACCACCAATGGAATAAAAAGGGGTACATACCATGCTTTTGCATCACCGTTAAAAACTTGATGATAACCTTGGAAGAAGGTCTAATCAACACTTGTCTCTTCCCGGTCTTTTCGGCATTGTTAATAGCATTCAAGGCATCGGCCAAAACGGAGGTTCTAGTCATCTAAAACATTGTTAGTATCCACATTGCCGCTAATGAGTGTCATAATAATCATCAGTCATTATGATTCAACAGCAGTCGTCGATGACAGGTATCAACCATCACTAGCCAACGGGTGGCACATGGATATTGAAGAATATCCACGTTAGCACCAGTACACTCATGATCACCTGATTCTGTCATCGAAATAGCCCATCCCAGATAAAGGTAATCATTGACATACCTTTAAATAGTAGTAATGTTAGAATGGGAAAAATTTTCGCGTGGTGGAGGCGAATCCCTTTTATAGTGATGGGTGAAGGTGCGCCTAGTTATATACACTCCGAGAACGGTGCGAGGAAGACAAACACTAATTAACAACCACCCACGGTCATTAGTGATCACCACCAAATGGGGAAACGGTCATTGGCAGATGACTTCTTTGATCTTTCTGGGGGGAAGAGAAAGAAAACAAAAAAGCCCAAACTAGAGCCCGAGTCATCGTCGTCGTCTTCAATCAACACCAACAATAATCATCTCACTCCTCAACCATCATTGGTGATGAATTCAATGACGTCAATCCTGCCAGCAACTCCAGCATTAACGACATCATTTCTGCCTCCAGGATTATCTCTGGCTAGGAGTAGTGTCAGTGGGTTAGAATCGATTTGTACCATTGAAGATCGGGCGATAGAATTACCCATTGCTCAACCTCAATTAATTGAAGAGGAACAACAACAACAACAAGAGGAACAATCGACGGTTGATGATGATGATGATGATGACATTTCTGAGATCAATATTATTGCCAAAGTGGATATTGATTCACCATTATCCCCACCATCATTATCTCCTGGGGTTATTAATACCAAACTTCAACCTATCGTCGAACATGTTGCTTCCACCTCACCACCACCACCAGTGGTTAATGAATATGAAACTCGAAAGTATATGATCCAAATCATCACCAAATTACCAATGATCCCAGGACAAAAAGATTCGGTTCGGTTCATGTGTTCAGGAAAGAAACAATTTGGAAAGATCATGGTATCAGCCATCTCCCAATTCCATAAGTTATATGGAGATGATCCTCAATTATGTCAGGGATATAATCAAGATGATTGTCTCCTTGTATATAAGGAAGGAGTAATGGTGGTTAAACCATGGATGCTGGCGAGTTATTTCCGAATCCCAAAAGAACATGATGATGATATCACCGAAGTATTATTATTTCTAATACCAAAACATCATGAACATGACTTTGAAGGATACTATTCCGAATTTAATTATCATGATGCTAATGGTAGTGGTGAAGATATCGATGAATTGGATTCGGTGGTGATGGTACTGGATGATGAAGATCATCATCAATCAGATCAGCAATCATTCATGGTATTCTTAAAAGGACAAGATAACAAACGCATAGAAATGGTGGTAACCCCAAAAACTACAATCAGATCAATCTTGGAAACTTATCTATCGAAAAAGGGTTTACCACCAACTACCCCAGCAAAATTGATCTTTGATGATGAACCAATGGATCTCCACCAAACAGTGGCATCCACCGAATTAGAGGACGAATTCGAAATTCAAGTAATGATGTAATGATAGACAATTTTCGTAGTCATCGTAGTCATCGAGGTGACATCATCAACGATATCGCGCGGTCCTCCCATCGTCACATACGCGTTGACCATCATAGTATGGGGAAGAAGCGGTTCTTTCCTGACATCACCAGTCAGTTATCCAATAGTCAAAAGCAACAGTTATTTATTGATATTGATTTACCTCCTCCATCATCGTTACTGTCATCATTTTCGGTACCATTATCCCAGTTCACTACTGATGTCACTTCCAAGGTGAATATCCCTCCTGAGGAGGTTATTGGCCTTTTTCATAAATATCACCATCAAAGGGATTATTTACAACGGGCAGTTGATGAATGGAGATCACGTGAAGCGTCGATGGCGATATCAACTGCCAATTCAGCCAAGAAACGGTCAAAAGTCTCCATCACCGATTTCATGCCCATGGGAGATCCATCATCTCCACCACCGCCATCAAGCCCTCAAGTAATTGATGATGATGATGATTTCACATTTGAAGGGCTGATGCTTATCCCTCAACACCCTGGTGATGACGATCAAGTGGTGGTGGTGGTTGAAGATGATGAGGTCATCTCTCAACCGGTACCAACAAAATGGCGACGATTTATCGGATCACTTGAAGTTGAAGCCACCGCCACCCGTCCCACGTTAAAACCAGTGGCGTATCAAACGGCAATGGTGTTGAAACTGCTCAATCCCAAGACCACCAAACGGGGGAAACAAGTGATGGACCAAGCAGTGGTACGGGTATACCAAAAGGAACAAGATCGAGAGATTGGACGAATCCTGGAAGAGTTAACTCGGATATTGGCGCCATTAATTGATTTCCAAATGATAGAGCTCGACCTGTACGTTTTATTTGAAACGCAAAAGCGGTTACTGACGGGGGATCCCTTCTATATTCATGTTGATATCTTCCTAACTCATAAAGCATTTGAAAATCATCCGGGGGGTGACGATGATGCCCATCTCCCACCGCAATCGCTGCAATTTGGCCATTTTGCCATCGAATCGGTATCAGAATCGAAGCTCCGTCGCCGACAAACGTCATTACTGCGATTATTCACCAAACTTGGATTGAAATCCATCGGAGGAGGACCCCTTGCGGGCGAGGAAGTTTCTCCCGATGATGATGTCGTCGAAGTCGAACCTCATGATATCAGTTTAGACCATCTTAAACGAGTATATCAAGAAACCACCGATTCAAAATTATTGGCTCATCTTCCAGAAACAACGATGCCACCAAAAGAAAATTTCTCATTGGAACTTCGTCCTTATCAACGTCATGGATTGGCATGGATGCTTACTCGAGAAAAGGAATATGATTTGGTAGAAGAATTGCTGCTGCCTCAATCTACTCAAACTAGAGAACTCATCCGAACTAGTGACGCTACCATTGATCCATTATGGAGACAATATAAATGGCCTCGAGGTCATGATACCATGGGAGATTTATTTTATGCCAACATGTATTCGGGAGAAATGTCATGTCAACAACCAATGGTTCGGAGTTCAACCAAGGGAGGTATCTTAGCCGATGAAATGGGACTTGGGAAGACGATCTCGGCACTTGCGTTGGTGACATCATGTCCATATGACCCTGAACCTGCCAATGGCTATGCCCACCAAACTACACTTATTGTGGTACCAATGTCACTATTATCCCAATGGAAACGAGAATTCGACAAGGTGAATAATAACCCCAATCATTATTGTAAGGTCTACTATGGTGATTCCACCGAAACCAGCTTAGTGGATAGCTTAATTCTGGCCCCTAAGTTAGGAGGTAAGATCCCCGTGGTAATGCTCACCACTTATGGTACCATTGTCAATGAATATGTCCGATATCATAAACGAAGAGACTCCAAGGGATCAATGCCTCGTCAAGGGATTTATAGCGTTGATTTCTTCCGAGTGATTCTTGATGAAGGACATAATATTCGTAACCGGGCCACCAAGACGGCCAAACTGATCCAAGAGGTTGGAGCTCGTCGTAAATGGGTTCTAACGGGGACCCCCATCATCAATCGACTCGATGATCTCTATTCCATGATCAAATTCCTCGATTTGAATCCATGGAAGGACTTTTCTCGATGGAAATCATTCATTACCATTCCCTTTGAAAACAAACAAATCGAACAGACATTGGATGTGATCAAACTGATTCTAGAACCGATCTTTTTACGTCGGACAAAGGCGATGAAACAAAAAGATGGTAAGCCATTGGTGGAGTTACCTCCAAAAGAAGTTATCATCGAAACAGTGAAGTTCTCCGATCAAGAACGGTTATATTATGATTGGTTTAAAGCCAAGGCAACACAAAAGTTCAAGGAAGGCATCAACTCGGGTCATTTGCTTAAACAATATACTCAAATCTTGACTCATATCCTTCGGTTACGTCAAATCTGTTGTCATGTGAATTTGGTACAACTGGCGGCGATATCTGATTTAGAAGGTGACCAAATTGAAGGTATGGGTGCTCTGGAAGATGATTTAAACCAAATTCGTCAATTGGTGGAGTCGAAAGCCGTCCAAGGGTATCAACTGGTAACTGAAGCCAATAAGGTGATGTATTCATTATATGGTAAGTTTGATCCTTCCAATAGTGAATGTCTGATTTGTACTACCTCGCCCATCCCTCAAGAAGAATTGGTAGTGACTCCATGTGGTCATACTTATTGTATTTCATGTATCCTCGACCATCTTGGTTATGAAGGAACCGCCGACGTCTGTCCCAATTGTCGAACGCCCATAACCAAGTATAAATTATTCAAATTACGGGCTCATGGCGTCACTTCTAATAAAGAAGTCCGATTCATGACTCAGGGATCGACATTTGATGATTCAACGACCCCAACCAATGAATACCCATACCAATTATTCTTATTTGACCCTGATCAATCGAGTTCGAAGATCCAGGCATTATTGAAGCAATTACAAACGATTAAGCAACAACTGCCGGGGGAGAAAGTGATTGTATTCTCCCAATTTTCCTCATATCTTGATATCATCGAACAGGAGTTACGAGGACATGATGACATTGGTATCTTCAAATTTGATGGTCGATTAGCGATGAAAGAACGAGATCAATTATTGGAAAAGTTCAACCACCCCAGTCGTCAAGGAGTGACGGTATTATTATTATCACTTAAGGCTGGTGGAGTTGGTCTCAACTTAACCACCGCCAATAAGGCATTTATGATGGATCCATGGTGGCTGCCGAGTATTGAAGACCAAGCGATTGATCGAATCCATCGGATTGGCCAAAACACTTCAGTTAAAGTGGTTAGGTTCATCATGGATAATAGTATTGAAGAAAAGATGTTGAAGATCCAAGAAAGAAAGAAACATCTTGGAGAGGCGGTTGGAGGAGAAGAGGAACAAAAGCAACGACGCATCGAAGAGATAGAAATCATGTTTGAGGATTAGAAAATCGCTAGGTTATATAATTTTCCCCTGGGCTTCGAAATCCTCGATCAAAGGTAACATCGGCGCCAATTCTTGTCGATCAATCAAATTGTATTCTTTAACCATGGAAATAAAATGAGCAAAAAACGAATTCCAATGAGCCTCAACCAGTAAATGAACAATGGTATCGAAATGAGAGTGATAGATATGAGCAAATACCCGAAACATCTGCCTCAG
Organism: Diutina ranongensis (nom. inval.); assembly: GCA_030569815.1. Lineage (NCBI taxonomy): Eukaryota > Fungi > Ascomycota > Pichiomycetes > Serinales > Debaryomycetaceae > Diutina > Diutina ranongensis (nom. inval.). Next base: position 48,790 of record JAJMLP010000058.1, read on the forward strand.
GATATTTTTACAATCTTTCATAAAGTTTGGCGGGAATGCCCCTCCCAGTTTTGTTGGGAACACCAGTTGATCATTAATTTTTGAACTGATCCATGTCAATACAAAATCGATATATTGAGGTGCCGGTAGTGACACTGCTTGACCTTGTTGATCCACCCAAAGGTAATTGGTAGCAGGCCCAGCCTGCATCAGGGGACAGGTTTCTGGGGTACACACTTCCAGCACCACCCCATAGAATGAATTGAGATGAGCATTCATTTCAAAGATATTAAGCGCGAGCCATTCACCAATATCGACATATTTGGGTAATTGGACGATGGTTTTAAACAGCCCTTTGACGAGGGCAGTTTTAACAAATGGTTCACTTAAAAATAATGGTTGTTGTTGTTGATCCTTAGCGATGACGGTGGTGGCAACTTGAGTTTGTGGCATTGTTTGTACCGTGGCTTGCAGTGCCATCAGTGACAATGGTGGTTGAGATCCTTGAGGGCGATTTGTTTGTTGTTGGCCCCTACGAGTAGGCAGCCGTTGCCCAGTCACTGGCTTACTTCGTTTGGTTGGTGAAGTGGGATATCTTGTCAGTTTTTGTGGGGATTTCGTCGGCAGTTGGCTTCGTCTTAACCCCAGCGCCAGCACGTTAGCGTGTTGATAAAGAGGCGATGGCTGAGTGCCTGGTTCCTCCTTCTTTTTATTCTTTGAACTACGACCAAACCCACGGAACAGGTGGAGAAACGACATGGTGGTGGTGGTGTGGTCGTAGGAAGGTAGTGTGAGTGAGACTGGTAGAGGTGAATGAGATCGTTAATGCGGTGATGAATTTACATCACGTGACCAGACCCATACACTATGGCGAAATAGGAGACAACCGTCTAGGTACATGTATAACTCGATTAATAATAATACATGTACATAATTTGAAATGATATTAATAAGGTTAGGAGCAATGGCGGTCACCCTCCCTCGTTTATCAAAGGGGGGTCAATCCCCTAGCATTTTACCCTACCTTGAGGCGACGATGGTACACGTTTCAGCCGTCAACGCAAACGCGCGAGAGAGAGAGACGAACGACACGCGACGCGAGACGCCATGTCATCGACACGATGAATAAATAACTTATTTGATTTATATATATATATAATGCTATTTTTGCCCCTACGACCGTTGGACAAAGCTCCCCAACGATTGGCCCATTTTAATCTTTTGACCAACGTGTAAATTCCATTGGAAGCTATCCGGGGCTTCAAACACCAACACCACGGTAGACCCCAATTTAAACCCTCCCATTTCTTGACCTTTGGTCAATGGCACCCCTCCTAATAACTTCAGGGCCTTGGTATAGGTAGCTTCATACACGGCATTCTTTTTCAACTTCTTTTTCGATGACGTCAGTTCCGAGGACATTGTCGATGGTGCCAACGTCAGTTCATCATCCAATAACGGCGTTTGTTCATCAATAATCTTTTGATAATGATCACTTTCATATTTGGTATTTGTCTTGAGATCTTTATCGAAATTGACGACGATGGACCCCACATTGGTAGCTCCCACTGGGATCATCGAGAAGAAGCCATATTTCCAATATCCCAAGAGGGCTACCCGTTCATTCAAGACAAATAACCCCTGAAGAGTCTTTTGGAAGAATGGAGCCACTGAGAATAATTCGCCAATAAAGTGTCTTCGAAGAGTAGCCACCCAATTGGTAGGGGAATGATACCGATGATAATCTCCTGGAGCCAAGTAAATCACGGCGAAAAACAATTGCTTATCTTCCAGGGCTTTTAAATCGGTGGGGACCAACTTTCTTGCCACCGTCATCTCCGTCTTTTTCAGAGGGATTTCGGCGGTACCATCACCATTATCCAAATATTTCAATTCATGTAAATGACAGGTATCATCATTTTCACCTCCCAAGAGATCATCCACCGTATACAGAATACCATTAATATCGGCGAATTCTTGATGACGTTCATTGATGGTTTCATCATCTTCAACATGATGATGACTAAAATCGAGATCATGAGAAGGTACGGCGAATCTCGTACGTTTAAGCCCCAATAAAGCATCAACAGAATAGGTCATCCCTTTAACTTGTTCGATTTCACCATCTTCAATCATGCCAAATGAAAGAATCTTACCATCAGAAGGTGATACCAAATCATCATCTGCCAACGGTCGAACCCCCGGTTTTAATTGACGATAAAAGAATTCCGACAAGTTACTATAAGTACTAAGATCGGGTTGATCCATTTCATCCAAATTAACCCCAAATAACTTCAGATATAGCCGATACAGTGGCAGTCGAATCCAAGTGGGTAAATTGATCAGGTTAACTTGACCCCAAATCCGAGAGATTGCCTTTAATGGTAAGGTGGAATACATGTATAAATGCCATGATTGAGGTTTAATCCGATATTGAGAATACAGACCATCCTCATCTTCATGTTCTCCTCGTTCATACTTGATTTTCGCCGCCACCAGTCCCAAAACCACCGTTAATGACGTAATCGTCCACCATTTAATAAACTTCCGCTTTTGTTGTCTTCTAGTTCTTGCTTCTTGAGAAAAGAACCGACGTTTGGCCAGAGAAAACCCCCTCGAAGGGATAAAGATATAGGGTAACGCCTTTGACCCCGGAATATAGCTAAATGCTTGTTTCAGGGGACGAGGAATCCGAGGCATCCGTTTCCGAATCGTCAGGAATCGACGTTGGGGTTGTTGCCCCCGTTGAGGACGAAGCGCCGCAAGCTCAGCTTCCCTCAGCGCTCGAAGTAACGGATGGGTGATATCCCTTCGTTGTTGAGGCCCATAGAATGACGCGTTGGTTCTAGGACGAAATCCCCGCATATCAATCGCCACGGTTGATGGGGGTGGTTGCGTGTTTATATACCTTTGATCGCTATCACTTGGATAGTTGGTTTGCACACGATTTGAAATTTTGTTCGCGGGTGGGAACATTAACCAAGGCCCACTTCCTAATTGGGAAGGGATTAACCCTAACATCCATGCCATGGGGATAGGGTAGATGAGTTGATGATGGGGGGATTAGTGGGGGTAGTGATGAGGGAGGGGGAGATTGTCTGCAAGATCACTATTTACTTGGCTAATACCAGGGTAGATATAGATCTGTATGTAAGTATGGGACTTTTTTTTTTTTTTTTTTTTTTTTTTTTTTTTAGGTACGGATAAAAGGGGGCAAGTGACGATAGTGGCGGTGGACTGAGGTTTAAGTAATACGTGTATTTCGTGAAGATAATGCATGAACAATACCTCAGCCAATGAGAAGATGATGTTATGTTGGTTTGATGTGGATGAAATGATTAATTGTTTTAACTGACGATTTTCATTTCTTTTTTCTTTCTTTTTTTTTTTTATGGGGATATCCTCATAGGGATATGAGGATATGGGAATATGGGGATATGGGGATATGGGGATATGATCGTGTGAGGCTAGCACCATGCAGTCAAACAGAATACTATGAACAGGAAGCATAAGGGCTACTAACCAAGGAAGATGCCAACAAACGAAAGCTGGTTAGTACACGTGACAATGTAGGATAAGGAGACGATGTTTCAGAGGGGTATACCAATGTCTATCCATCATTGATCTTGGAGTGAGTGTAAATATAAGATGATTGTTTGGTAAATAAAAGAAGACGTTCCCATCTGATTACCAGCGGCAACTTCAAAAGTTTCCCCAGTAAATTCCAATTCATCAGAAGACAAGTACAACACGAGGGGAGTAACCTTATCATGGGATAATCTGTCGAAAATATCAGGAGGCAAGATACCTATGGTCATTCTCGATCTAGAAAGAGGAGCAATGGTGTTTGCCTTGATATTGTAGTTATCATCTTAAAGCAACCAACCCAAGCTTAGCAGCCGAGTAGTTAGGTTGACCAAAGTTACCATACAACCCAGTAGGAGAGGTGGTGTTAACAATTCTACGGTATTCTTGCTTAAAGTAGGGCGTGGGTGCCAAACAGACCAAAAGGACAAAAGGCCAAGAGGCCCGGAGAACGTGAAAGTAGATAAGCACATAAATGGCAATAATCGACCCAGGATAAAACTAATCGATACAAACTGGTCGCTGAGGGAGGTAACACCAACATACAAATGGGAGGTAGCCAATAGGATGAATAAATGCCAATGACGCAACGACAATGGGGATTATCACAGATAACCCATATACCCAATATCGATAACGGTAAAGTCCCCCTTCACTCCGAGGAACAATGGCATTCTTGACTCGAAGCGGTAAAGAAACCCTGCCGCTTGACAAAGTTTGACATCACCATACAGCTCCAGATAAGATATCACTCTTGCCGGGTAAATAAGCAACACGATCGCCTTTACTAGGTCAAAAAAGAGCAAAAAGAAGATGAGCTGATGTCGGAAGATGAGTTTTTTCGGGTCGATTGCCAATAGAGTATAAAGACCAACCAAGGTGATTGATATCAGACCGCACAGCACCAGGATCAGTAGTACTCGTTGAACAAATCGCTGGTATCCAGAAAACAAAGCAGCCTGACCCAGTTCCTCTGCTGACTTTCTTGCCACTAATAATACCAAATTTGTAGCCTCAACAGACCAAAAGGCCAAAAGGCCAAAAGGAACTGGTAACCGTTGACCGGACACCTCAGGTAACTCCTTACAACAAAAGATGATGGCTAACCTTTGAGGAACTGGGTTTTTTTGATCAATATCATAACCAGTTTAGAGAACAAGTGAAGCTACCCCGTTGACGTGGTCAAATCAACGATCGGGTGAAAAAATGGTTAACCCCAAATATATCAATGATAAGGGAGATGTGTACTTGTTTAATCATACCGTAGTACCATGGTAAGGATAACATCAGTAAAGCGAACAGTCACTAGTAGTAAACCTAACAAAGCGTACAATCACAACATCGTGGTAGTATTGAATCTGACATAGCGACCAGCCATTAGTAGTTAACCTAAAACAGCGTACAGCCATGGACATCATCTAGCCCAGGGTACATCCACTACTAACAGGAACCCATGGAGTCGATGTCCATCAAACTAATCGTCTCCCAAAACAGAGGTGTAGATGTCAAGTTCAACGTCAATAAAGTAGCCATCAAAGCCTGTGGTGACCTGTGGCAGGTGTTAATATCACTCTTTAGTGATCTTCTGATTCCAACCACATATACCAATACTCAACAATATCGGGTTGAGGTACAATAAGATGACAAAATTGACAAAGAACGGTATTTAATGGACATTGGCTGGCTGTGTGAGGACTAAGCTCGAGATAACTTGAAAAGGATGGCAGGTTATCACAAGTACAAGTATATCCTGGTTCATGGAAAAGTTTATGATGACGGAATTGATACTTTACAGATGACACAATGGTAATGGGGTTTGTTGGTATGATATGATTGTTGACAAACATCATATACTTTCATTGTACGTTGATAATGAAGTTGATGAAGAGCAAACAGAACTTTTGGGATGGTGTGGTAAACAACCGAATCGGGATGTTCATTATCTGAACCTTTTATATCAGCTTTGGGTAGGGAACCCAAAATAGATAGTTTTATGTCTGGTAGCGTCGATGGTTTCTTTTGAAGTTTCTTGATCCATGATTGTCCATTGGAATCGATCTAATGAAAGGAATTAAGTAGTAGCAGCAATGATATCCCCTCCAGTTATAGAAATGGTAATGGGTTGGTTTACTGTGGGGACGAATATAGCATCAGTCATTGGTAAAGCATCATCCAATGTCCTAAATCTTTGGGATGAATGGGATGAACTCAAATCAGAAGGACCTTCCAATACTACTGAGGCCAACGAGTTGGATATACTAATGCTGTTAGTCAATATCCAAGAAAATCATGTCCCCATACCTGAATTTAGACTTCATGTCAGGGCACCAATTAATATGTCATCCACGAAAACAGCTAATATTATGAATTCATCATCGCTCCTTTTTACATATAACGAATCAAGTCTGCTTGAATCTGTGAAGCCTTTGCTTGTCAAGAATTTGTTTAACTTCAAGTACCAAAGTCGACGGGATTGTTTTAAACCATATAGGGCTTTCTTGACTTTGAACAACGGTACCTTCGCATCGATGTCGGCGTTCAAATATGCTGTATTGACATCAACTTGATAAAGATATAACCTACGACTCGCGTCATAAGCGAAGAATAATCGCAAACCTTCTTGTGCAAGGGTCGGGGCATATGTTTCATCATAAGTTGTTTCATCTTGCATGTCACCTCGGGCAACTAGTCTTCCTTTAACGAATTCTTGAATACCATCTTTCGTTTCCTTTGTCTTTACAGTAATGACCCATTTGAGTGAAATCAAGATATACTTTGATGGCTATCACTGGAGTGATACTCGTTGACAAATTAGAACAAAAGTGAAACAAATGGAAACCAATTTCTCGACGTCTGGAACCTGTTGCTGGTGATCGTTATTCCAACTGGTATGGCTATGACGAATCCAGAAGAGTTCACTCAAGCAGTCAATCAACAACTTCATGGTCCGTCGATGATTTGGTCCATGTCGAAAAGGGATTGGATCTTCACCGATCTCAAGCTCACAAGGTGGTGACAGTTATCATGGGTACTGAAGTTATTGTTGAAACATTTGTTGACTCGCCTCAGTGGCCCATTGAAGTATTGGTCAATGACTTTACCGTTTTGGATAACCTCCAATCATCACTGTGGACAAAATCAGTAGGATACCAACAAGGCCGAGGATTGAGAGAGGTTGGAACCTTGGTTGTTAAAGTTCAAATGACTCAAGTGAGAGCAGATCTTCGTTTGGAAGGGAGTGGAGAAGGATTCGGTGAATAAGTCATTCGTAGTCATGGACAGTTACCCTATGGCTGTACACGGTTTTGTCCGCTGGGCTAGATGATGGCCATGGTTGTCCGCTGGGCTAGATTCAGTACTATGATTGTAAGCTGTTAGGTTCATTCACAAGGTGTTTGTTGGCCATTTAAACAATAATCATTCAAGTAGGGGGGTAGTGTCAATTGGAGATAAATAGATCAGTTAATTAAAGTAGTCATGGCGTTGGCGTATAAATATGAGTAGTAGTGACTTCTTGCGTGGTTGTCTTCAGTTGGTCCTACAACTTCCCCCACTATATCATCAGGTTGATCAATTTCCATTTGTTATGGTTGAATATCATCATCTATTACGGCGGTGGTTGTTTTGACTTTTTGATTCGTTCTCAACGTTCTTCTTCCACTTCTCTTTGGGCTCTTAGGGCTCTTAATGCTTCATTTCGTTCGGTATTGAACTGAGTGGTCAACTGAACAATCGGGACGGTTTGTTGCCTTCAAAAGATCATGTTATTATAATATGATGCCTAGTTGTTATTGCTGATAGGATGTGACGAAGCTCAGGGCCAAGATAAATGACTTTGTTAATGAAGGTCATGGTATCCTTACTCTTCGAGGATTATCGATTGGTGAAATCAATTGAATTCTTCTAGCCATTGACATTTGCTGATGAAGTGATAAAACCACCGATGGTCAAAATAAGGTGGTTTTATCACTTCAAGCAATTGGCGGGCGGATATTGCTGCTGAAAGGGAAGCTAGACTCCAACGACAGCGACCTGAAGGTATAGGTACCAGCTTATCATGTTAGAACTCTGACAAATTGAAAACCGTTTGGTGGATTTCAGAGGGGTTATTTGCCGGTACCAAGGTGACACAAAATAGTCTAATAACCTCTTATTGATGTTGTGAATATAATTCAAACAGGGGTTACCATTTCCTTTGCTATAGTCCAGTGCCAATGGAACAACCACAGACACCATGAGAAGGAGATGGTTTAGGAGTTCCAAACAGACCCCTCCCATCCATTGTTGCCAATCTTCCTTTAGTTTCCATTCAGTGGATCCAAATCCCCATATGAGCGAAATCCGAGCTGCTACCATTGAAATTAAACCAGAAGATGAAAGGGTTATCTCTTTGATACCCCTAGGAACCCCCAACAAGCTTTAACATGGCTAACCAAATTCGTCAATGACAGGAGTCGATAAAGAAGTTGATATGGAACAAAAAGGTTTCCAATCAGTCAACCAAAGTACATAAATAGTAACCAATAAGCAGCTCACATAATGGTAAAGAAAAGACCACCAATACCATGGTTGAAATCCCCTCACCAATTCTTGATTTGGTTCTCAAGTGGACAATCGTTACTGGGCGCCCAGCAAAAGAAGCTTGGATTCGAAACAAAGCTACGGTGTATGAGGCTGTTGGAACTGATCATTTCCGATAAGGTTTCCACAATGATTAATGCGGGTTTCGTTGATTATCATACGAAGAAATCGATCGTGGATATTGCCCTGGTGATGGAAGTGATGTCTGGATATCCCGGTGGCCGATTTGGTTTTTGACAGGATTAAAGGCCAATGGTTTACTGGATGAACCATGGAGACGATGGGAATTCACCACCAGGTGTAAGCTGATTCGGTAATCACGGTAGTAGGGTAGTAGGGTAGTAGGGTAGTAGGGTAGTAGGGTAGTAGGGTAGTAGGGTAGTACAAGGTGTACATGGGCAACCCATTGCAATGGTATCAATCGCTTGATTTCACCCGGTACAATTAACGGTTGACCTTGTGAGGTTGATCTTCATTGAGGTTCAACACCTTAGATTGGTGTAACGTCCATTGGAGCAATTCCTTCAACCCAAACCAATCAAGCATTATTGCTTGCATTGACTGGCGGGAACAAAACATCGATGTGGTATCATAACCAGGTTATTATTCAAAAGTAACCCCTCCCTCATACTTGTCTGGAGTCGGGGTAGTGGTTGGTGAAATCTATCTTGGTCTGTCTCAATCGATTTGCACCCAATAAACGCTCATAACCTGTTGGTGCCTCTAATAGCTCTCGCTTACATAAGAACTTACACTCATGGGCTAGACACAATTGGCACCTTGATGCCACTGCAAACAAAGGGAAGCTTATAGAACCAGAAAAGGTTCTAGATTTGCCACCCAATGACTCATATTAATTTCTATTTGTTTATTCATCTCCTCTACCTCATATATCGTCTACCTCATATTTAGGTACGGACTTCATACCTGCATATAGACCATCGACTATGGGTGTATCTGTTGGGGTGCCAATTCCGTTGAAAGGGCCTCGAATGAATTGTACTTAATAAGCATGGTTTGATATTGGTGTATATCGATTAGGTTGGGCAACATCCCATTTGGATAGTATGGAAAATTGTTATCAAATCTTCAGCATTCGGTCAAGTCATCGGGTGACAACAATATTTAGATATTGAAATATGGGTACCAATAGTATCAACAGTTGAAATAGGCCAATTCAAAGACAGATGGAGTATAATGTCGATGTGACAAAGCCATTGAAGTAAAACTCAATATCCAATCGAAATTTGGCGTCATTGATATCGTTGGCTAATGGCAGTAAGCGAGGTGCTAACACAACCCCCATACCATCTCACGTAAATGAGAGATAAACCGATGGGAAACATAGTGTAAACTATCATCTTCATTTAGATGATGATTAGCATAGGCCAACATCACCTTTAAGTTCCATATATCATCCACCAGCGGTGTTCTTGCCCGATGGATCCAATCAATCTCATCATCGACGATATTCCACATCAGAAGCCCGGTATTTGATTTATCTTCATCATCATCATCAAATGTCATCACCAGTTTGGTAAAATCATCGATTAATTTGAAGATATCCAATTGGAGACGTGGAGGCCATGGTGATGGCGTCGTCACTTCTCCATTGACCGCTTGTAATGATTTATTGGCAACCAGTAATAATCGAGCAATGGTTGGGGTTAATGATGAATAATTCTTTCGTTTAACCACGTAGAGGGTCTTTGTTCGTTTAAATCGATCCAAATATGCCAGTTGTAACAGAAAGTCGACTTCAACGCCAAAATAATCACTCAGTTGAGTTACCAATGATTGAAGGTGATTAAATGGTGGAACAAGACATGGCAGGATCATCTGTTTAACTTCTCCATCCTTGGTGGTGATATTAACTGGCACTTTACATGGTTTTAGAGTAGCAACATCTCTAACCACAAGACATCGAGGTTCTACTGCTAATGCCCAAAAGTAACGAAGGGCTTCAAGATGAATATCTCCTTCATCAGGACGCAGCAGAAACACCGGGTATAAAGCGATGATCAATGTGGCCACGGTAAATGGAGAATTAGCCACTGCATATTGACCACCACCCAAAAACAAAAATCCAAGGGCTAGATTAGTCCCAAGATAGGCCCCATAAGTCATATGGACACTGGTATCATGATACATCGATCGTAATCTTCTCATGGTGGATAAATCCCCAGAACCAGCCATCACTACCGCAAGACATAACCCAAGAAGCACTTGAATCGCCAATGCTCCTTGATGAGCAATCCTTTGATCATAATTAGTGGGAGTAGTGGCGGTCATTGCCATCATAGCTTCCATAAAGTGTAATAAGGTATCCCGAGCTCCCCGATCATGACTCAGAGCATACCGAACCGCCATTGCCAAACAAGTACCACCAATCAAATTGAAATAAGCCAAATAATCCAGATTAAGTTCATAATGACCTTGAATGGGGATATGGCTATTAACCCATCCCACCAGATTACCAATCAGATCCCACATGATCACATGTTTGGCCAAACATCGTAATAATAATAAATCAGGACGGATATAATCCAATAATTGATCAGTAGCCGGTACTTCCAATTTAGCAGCGATGGTTTTGTTGTTTGTTTGTAAATAAATAAAGGCAAGGGCGATGATGGCCCCAGCACATGATTTATCCAATTCCTCCGCCACTTGAAAGTCTTTCATCACCGTGGCTACCATCAAGAGACGATCAATGACATGAGTATCATTAAGTCCTCTTAAATCATCTCCCATGGCCAAATTGACAAGACCAAGAGCAATACCCGCCGAAAGTCGATAGCCTTCATGGATGGTTTGTTGACCATTTTGATGGACATACCCCATGATCTGAGCCAAGAGAATCTCCAGCATTCTTCGATGTTGACTTTGTAAATATAAGAGACCGATCCCCACCAACCCTGCCAGTTGGACATTGACAGGAACATTTAAATCATTAGCCCCTCGAGGTAAAAGAGCTAGGGCATGGACCGATAATACCTTGGTTAATTTGTTATCCATCGTCCCCCGTAATGATGCTGCCATCCCTAATAATAACCCCACCGATGTCAACGGGTGTTTTGGTCCCAAATAGTTATAGATATGCCATTCTTCAAGTTTTCTCAAATGACCATTCAACCCTAACCCTAATAGGAACCCAGCATGTTGGGCATTAAGATCAGGAGGTTTATTATAAATGATCCATGATCCATTGATCCCCTTTGATTCGGTGGAAATCGATAATCCTGCCAGTACCCCATTATGGAAATTCCCCCATTCCATAATCAATGGTGGGACCCCATCATCACCAAGGACAATATTGGTCATTGTTGGTGTCACCAATGTCGTCAAATTAAACCGGGCAATGGGGAATTTCTCCGTCAATAATGGTGTCCTTCCTGAATAGAATAATGCTGCCCTACCCACGGGGATGGTAAGGGTACGAAGAGCAACGATTTTCGCCAATTCCCGTTGCATGACAACCACATCATATTCACTGACTCCTTCTTCAACTTCTAAATGGGCAGTATGACATCGAGATTGATGAAGTAACAGTGTGATCTCATAATAGCGTCGATCATAATCAAACATGAGTTTAGTAATCCCCATACGATCAGCTTCAGCTTGGCCATCCCAAGGAGATACTTGAGATTGATCATCATTTAATACCCCAGATAATAAATGTTGGACTGATTTGACTTCAGTCTTTTTATGATAAGTAGGGTTTGGTTGAGGGTTAAGCAGGGAAAGCCCCATGATATCGGGACGACCAATCAATTGAAGGGCAGGATTTGTCCATTCAAACGCCGGATTTTCTTGACATACCACGAGAGCTTCCTTTAATGGAAGTTGAACCCCCGCCGGTAACGTTTCCAAATCACCAGGAGTGATATTAAGCTCAGTCATCGCTTCCACAATGACATTGGCACCATAATCACTACCAATGAGTTCAAATAATCGAAGTACCCAAGTGGTTCGAGGGATAATCTCTTTATTAATGCCATCACTTTCTTCGGTCAATTGGGAAAAGGTAATATATGGGATACGATCATTTTCAAAGACACTGGCTAACAGTTGAAGGATATTTGGTGGGGATTCAACCAATTCTCCGCATAAACATCTTACTTGACCGTCAATAGGGTATCCTCGATAATAATTGGTCCATACTTGAGACCATCCCATCCATTGAGTCCATTGAGCAAGGATATGACCTAAAGTATCGGTGACATCAGTTGCTAAGCTATCAAGACGACAATCTTCTCTAATTAGATGAAGAGTCACCGTGATATAAGGTATGAGTCCTTCTAATTGATAATTAATTGGACACAGGGCAATCAATTTGGTAGCCAATGGAATCAATCGAGTAATCGACGTTTCAACCAGAGGTTGATATGAAGATGATGATTGATCGGGGAATAATGCCAATAAAACAATGATAAATGCTTGCCATTCATCTCTACCATCACTGACCATAGTTGCTGCTCTCCACATCATGGTCACGGTATCACTAATGGTCGATCCAGCAAAGTATCTAAATGCTCCAAGGCATCGTTTAAGTACTCCATGACTCGGGGTTAACGTCAATGAAAGGGAATGGAGTTTATCTCCACTCTTATACATGATGACATCATCACAAGATCCCACAAGTCTCGTCAATGGTTGAGATAACTTCACTGGAGGTGAGGTGACGTTTAAGAAAGGATTAATGAGGTTAAGCGTAGTGGAATCAACTGCCACCACCAAATAAGATGATGATGAATTATACACCAAACAATCGACACAGGAAATCGTTTGTACGGAGGCAGTATTCGAGGTGGCCATCATTGGTATTCGCCAGGAATAAACCGTAGCCACTTGTTTCGTCCGATTCATCACCACAATCGCTTCAAAATCATCACATGAAATCCCTTCCACTTTGACCCTCCCCCCCAGAGCCACCACCTCCACCACTTCCACCATGGTTAGGATCATATCCTTTCGAAGAGATGTCGATACCTTATGATCAGAAGTGGTGACGATTCTCGCCATCAGCAGCACATCTGAAAGTAACGTCAGCGTACGCTTCTTATCCATATTCACCAGCGATTGCGCCAACATCTCGATATTATCATCATCAAGGATTCGACTCAGACTTGGCGTCAGAATTAGCACATGTTTGCGCTTCTTAACCATACCTCCTCCTGCTCTCAGTTTAGTCCGAGCCAGATTTCGAATATGGTATACGGTGATGGCACCATCACCTCGATTAAACGTAGCACATACCAGAATGGCTTTGGTCAGTAGAGGAAAGTATACAAGGGTTTCATTAGCCCCCACCACCAGTGTTGATGAGTTTGTCACCGTTCGGAAATCACCAATTGGATCAACAAGGGTAAGAAACTTGGCCTGAGCAAACTGAGGGTCAAGGTTATTAGCAATTGAAGCAGCTGTTGGTGGTGATACATCAAGGGAGGTAGTAGGGTCCATTTCTTTCTCCAAAATGATCCCATGTTCAAATGGTTCCGCTTGTCGAAGATTAAATGGGAAACTGACAACATAGGTTCGACCATCAGGGTAATAGATATGAGCAGCTTTCACCACACAAACCACAAGAGCCAATTCATTAGGAGTATTGTTATTATTATTATTAGGGTGTTGGGGCTCCAGAAACCGGGTATACATGGCGGTGACGATGGTATCATCATAAGTGAGCCTTCTCGTGACCACTGCTCCGGAAATTACCACCACCGATCGTTTCAGAATCAAGAGGGTCTTATGATTGGGGAAGAGCTTGACTCTATAGCCGCTGGTCGGAGTGTTATCCCCGATTTCATGGTGTAGATCCACGGCAGGGAGGGTGGCCATGATCGCGATTGATGCGACTGGGGTTGTTTATGGAGACGGTCGGAGAGGGGCGGAGGGGGTCGGAGTTGGGGTAAGAGAGGAAATGATGGGAAGAGGAAGATGCTCATAGGTTATCTAGGGGGGTGGTGATGGATTATAGGGTTAATTCAGTGTAGGTCCGCTTACGTAAGCGACGCCATCAAATTTTAGTCCATCGTGTTGTTGATGCGAAGGTACACTGTGAGGAACAATAAGGTAGGACGCGTCATATCGATCGATAATTATTGCATACAGTTTTTCTTAATTATTTTTATATTGTTTTTTAAACGATTCTTTTTTTTTTGTTATGTTTATCCAATGATAAATTATATAACTTTTTAGGTAACTGTGTATTCTTTTTACCCCACCTTTCCCAAACATTTTTTTATACGACGTCGTCGTACCCGATTCATCTCATTAATCATTTATTATACCTCGTTAAAAAAAAAAAAAAAGAACCAAAATAAAAGAATCAATAAAAATAATAAAAAAACAGAACCCCCTAAAAACCGTACTCTA
>JAJMLP010000059.1:0-63053 GCA_030569815.1 Diutina ranongensis (nom. inval.)
GTCTTCGTTGTTTATATAACGGGGTGGTTTCTACGCCATGATCTTTATTTATGAGTCAGCTGTGTGTCAATTGCAATTGTGATTTATCCGATCACAAACTTTTTGTCAATAATTGTGGTAAATTGGAGATGTTCTGTTACCATTGTCAAAAGGCATGTTTTTATGAAGAATAGCATTTTTAATGAAACACCCCCATCCCGTTTATCGTTTAATTGATTGTTATTATTTTTAACCTGTTGGTATTTAATAGATGTGATTCGCACCCATTATCTTTTAACAATGGTACGATCAGGATGGTGGTTACCAATACGGGGGTTATCGACCAAACCCCCAGTTAAACCGTTTTATATCACCACACCAATCTTCTACGTTAATGCCAAACCTCATTTGGGTCACCTGTATTCGATGGTGGTTGCTGATGTTCGTCATCGATGGGCAAAGTTATCAGGGAAGCTGTACATGATGACGGGTACTGATGAACATGGTCTTAAGATTCAAGCAGTTGCTGAAGCCCAAGGAATCCCCCCTAAACAATTATGTGATCAAGTACTGGAAAATTTCAAGGATTTGGCGTCGAGACTCAATATCGATTATCAACGGTTCATGAGAACGACTGATGATGATCATATCAAGGCGGTACAATATTTCTGGAATTTAATGATGGAAAAGGGGTTATTATACCAAGGGGAACATTCAGGGTGGTATTCAGTATCGGATGAGACCTTCTTCCCCGAGACTCAAATTGAACAAGCACCAAATGGTACGATGATTTCAAAAGAAACTCGTAATGTGGTGGTTTTACAAAAGGAAATCAATTGGTTCTTTAAATTATCGGCATTTCAACAGCAATTGATCGAAGCATTTGAAGCTAATCCTCAATTTGTCATTCCCGAATCGAAATATCAACAATTATTGAAAGAATTGAAACAAGAACCCCTTGAGGATTTGTCGGTGAGTAGACCATCTTCAAGACTTAAATGGGGGATTGAAGTGCCTAATGATCCTTCCCAAAAAATTTATGTGTGGTTCGATGCGTTGATTAATTATATCACTGCTGCTGGATACCCTCAACTTGGTACCACCGATGCCAAATGGCCGGCTACTCATATTGTGGGTAAGGATATCATGAGATTTCATTGTATCTACTGGCCCATCTTTTTGATGGCGGCAGGAGTTGATATTCCTCAACAAGTAGTGGTTCATTCTCATTGGTTAAGTGAAGGGTTTAAGATGCTGAAACTGTTGGGTAATGTCGTCGATCCCATTGCTACCATTGATCATTATGGTGATGATTCCTTGAGATTTTTCTTGACAGAATATACTAATATCGATGCCGATTCAAATTTTTCCGAACAAGCATTTGTTGAAACTAGAGACATGTTGATTGGGAAATATGCTAATCTTTTGACTCGGGTTGGTGGTAAGAAGTTTGATATCGAACAAAGTGTTCAGGATTATGCTCTGGGGAAATTTGATGATATTGATGCTCGTCTTCCCACCGCTGAGTTGAAGACCCTTGCTAGTGAACTCACTACAAGACTTAATGGCTTATATCAAGCTATGGATGAAAATATGGTCAAGTTTGCTCCTAAACGGGCATTAAATGAATGGTGGCAAGTGTTGGATTTGGCAAACTTGCTTTTCCAAAAGGGAGAACCGTGGGCGATTAAAAATGATGATATTCTTAAGAATTATTATACGTTTATGGCGGCAGAAACGGTGAGAATCGCCCTGATTTTAATTGGGCCGGTGATTCCAAAGTTATCCCTGACAATCTTATCGAGATTAGCAGTGGACCCTGTAAATATTAATACTACTGTTGGTGGGGATTTGACTTATGGAAACAATGCCAATAATGTCAAGATTCATAAGATCCCTATTGAAAGGGTTGCAAAGAGAGAAGTGGAAGTTTAACTGTATATAGCTCACGATTAATGAATGATGGTTCTATTTATTTCAATGAATTTGTACAGGTGTTGTGCGAAAGGTGACATCGTTGGTACGGGCTTTTCAAATATGGTACACACAAATACAAAGTTGGTACAAAAACCATATAAATGAAAATGACTAATATCACTACTATGGTTTAATACATCAATATCATCTATTCTTGTTCCTTACAACTACCCCGTTCTAGAGTTGTTGCTATAATCATCCTTCTCACCCCCCACTCAAACCGCACTCATCACAAATTTCGTTGACATCATCATGTCTACCCCAGAACAACCTCCGACCCCACCAGGGCCAGACACTCCAAATGGAGGGGATTCTACCACTAAAACTAATGACAAGGGTAAAACGACAAAGCCTCGTCCCAAGTTTGTGTTTAAAAACCCTGCTCTTAGAGCCATGGGCCTCACTCAATTCACCCTCCCTTCTCGAAACTGGATGATATTCTGGACAGTGATTGCCCTGATTGGGGGGACGATTTATTATGATAAATCTGAACAAAAACGGATTCGGAAATCATTTTGTCGGGAACTTGAACCTTTAGGGGAACGACTGTACCCTACCGAACAATTACCACGGAAATTGACGATTTATATTGCCCCGCCCCCAAATGACTTTTTGGATGAATCAGTCAAGTTGTTTAGAAAGTTTGTTAAGCCATATTTGAATGCTGCTGCCATTGATTTTGAAATCTTTAGTGAACGTCGTCAAGGGGATATTCGTCAAACGGTTGCCCAAAAGATTAGGGATTTAAGACAAGCACAACTTGATAAAACCATTGAACAACAACAAAAGATCATCGAGGAAAATAAACAAGCCCTGTGGCTGGCGGTTATCGCTAACAAATGGGGGGCAGTGAAACTGATTTGGCCAACTAGCAACAACCACGATGAAAATGACGAACCTACCAAGTCTAAATATGATCTTTTTGAAACTAAGGATGTCATGGGGTTATACAAAATTGTCGATCCAATCAAGGTTGTCCTGGAAGATGAACTTGACCCTGAACATGGAGGAGGGGTATTGTGTATTGGACGAGGGGCATATAAGGAATACTTAAATGGGGTTCATGAAGGGTTATTAGGACCATTGGAAAAGCCTCAATGGTTAATTGATCAAGAAGCTGAAGAAAAGGAAAAGAGACGGGTGGAAAAATTGGAAAAGGAAGCAAAGGATAAGGGAGTCCCCGTGGAAGAATTACCTGTGCTGGAAGCTACTGAAGAAGATAATGATGAATATGGTCTTAAACATGTCACCAAACCTTATATCAATCCTCAAGATTACCCTCATGCTCCATTGGCTCCCGAATTGGATATGACCAAGCCTATTTATGATGATCATGGGGTGCCAGTGGTATTTGAACAACCAGTATATGTTATCCCCGTATATAACTTACACGGGTTTTTCAACGTGCCTGCTAATATCTATAGATGGTTCACCAAACGGAAATTGGCATTGGACATGGCGGAACGGACGATGGTGGTGATTAATAACCAACCAAGATCATTCCAATTCAAGGATACCTTTGCTGCTGGGGATGAAGAATTAGATTGGCCCAAGAAATGGGTCCAACGAGGTCAAGAAAAAGGGTCAGAATGGGTTCAAGATTTGGTTACCGATGACCGGGTCACGGGTAAGATGAGAACATATGATTCAGCAACTGACTTGTAAATAGAGGAATAATTATAATGACATTTATCCTAATCGTTTATTACCATAGTGTCGTTAAAGTCTATATACAGTGGTGATTCCCTTTAGAAGTGGGAGGGGGTTAATGAGAAAGGTACCATCTACCTTTGGCCCGTCTTCTTTCAAGAATCTTCTTACCGTTACGACTTCTTAACCGAGCAAGAAAGCCAAACGTTCTCTTCCGTTTAAGTGTCAGAGGTTGGTAGGTATTACCTCTCAGTTTAAACCGAAGGAAGGACAAGATGGGGGAGGAAGTCGATGGCATGGCAGCATTAGGGTTAAACATGGGAGAAACCACTTTCGCTCCGAATCTAGCTGCGGTTGAAGCCAACCCATTAGTTAAACCAAACATCGTTTCGGTGGTGTGTGGTTGATGGTGAATTTTTCAGTGCGGCTTAAATTGGGTAATGGGGAATTGGTTTCTGCTTATGTAAGCGCGACCCACCGCTCAGACAATCTCATCGCGGTGACAAGGATATATATCCATCGATAACCAATTTGTACTTGATGCTGACCCGTCCTAAGAGGGTGATTCCCAGTGCCATTAATACCCCAACATGTATTCATGTTGGTAAACTTCAACACATTTCCAATGAAGATGCCGAAGTGTTTCTTTCCCGGTTCATCGCTTGTTCGGAAGCGATTGCAACTGGAGATGATCTGGATAAGACTCTGGGGTTTTCATGTCTGAATTCAAACCTGGCTGTTTTAGGACAATTAAGACGGATTCAACGGGATCTTAGGGGGCTTCCTCCTTTGACTGATGAACTTCCATTTGGGGTGAGAGGGCCCAAACGGTCAGCTGAAGATAGTCAAGAAGCACCAAAGAATAAGAAGATTAAGTTTGATGAAGAAGAAGTTGAGTTGACTCATGAAACCCATCAACGTCAAGAAGAAGCTGAAGTTAATGAAGCTGAAGAGGAAGAGGATGAAGATGAGGATGAGGAAGACGAACAAGAAGACGAACAAGAAGAAGCTGAAGAGGAAGAAGAGGAAGAAAAGGAAGAAGCTGAAGAAGAAGAGGAACAAGAAGAAGACGATGAAGAGCAACCACAGGTGGAAGCTGAATCAAAGAAGGAAAAGAAGGAAAAGAAGGAAAAGAAGGAAAAGAAGGAAAAGAAGGAAAAGAAAGAAAAGAAGGAGAAAAAGGAAAAGAAGGAAAAATCCAAGAAAAAGGATTAAGCATAAGAATCATTTAGATTCTCTGTACATTATCAACCGTGAATAATTCAACCAATAAACGTATAGGTTTAAAAGATATTCGATTGAAGGGCAATTTCCCCCCCAGTAAACGCCAGTTGGGATGCCAGCCATTTTGATTTGGGTGGTAACTTGACAAAATCAGACACATTACCCGGTTCAATACACACCATTTGCTTATACCCCAGTTTAGGTTCGAAATCACCCATACCTTCCAGCTTCTTAATCCAAGGATTCCACACCACGGAATCAGGTAAGTTCTTCCGAGCAACATTATGTAACACCTTACCAAGATGAACCACTTGAATGACCTTATCTTCGGGGACTTTTTCATAGATGCGGTCGAATTCTTCATGGAAAGAAATCACTGGCAGTTTTTCTTCATAAGTTTCTTTAACCAATTGATCATAACATTTTTGGTCAACCAAGTTAGTCACCAAAGTATCGGTGATATCAGGAACCCGGTAATAGGTATGGAATAACCAATTGAATTCGAATTCCTCGGCACCGGTGTTTTCCACTTCAATGGTGGAGGTTAACCGATCATGTTCCAAAGTAATGGTAAGAATCAAGGTGAAATCATATTTACCTTCACCCCATAACTTTAATAATTCACCATCGACATTTTCAGGACCAAGACCAAATTGCACGGCCACGGGGACCGAGGAAGTTTGACCAAGGAATTCCCACGTGGAGTTTCTAGCAAACCCATGTTGAGGTAATTTAAACGTAGGATGAGATTGATTGGATTGTTTACCAAATACTGGGAATACAAGAGGGATCCCCCCACGTACTGGTTTCAGACCATCCAATTTAGCTGCTTCAGATAACCATAATTGTTCTTGACCATTGGCCTTCCACAGAGTGACGGTAGCACCATATTTAAGAATAGAAACCAGGGTATTAGCTGAGGTAGGGTGAGTGATCACCACCTTGTCATCGAATTCTTCAACCGTCATTGCTTGTGAAGTGTAAATAGATCGACACCCTAATTGTGCGCGAGCCAAGTTGCCATGGTTGACAGCGGTGCGCCCGGCACCTCCGGATGACATCATCATTCTCTTGACACCATTGATCAATCTCAGGGTGATGATAGACGTCATTGCTCGACCACACGGGATGCGTAACCTGCAAGAAGAAATTCGTGGTATATCATTTGCCTACATAATGCAGAGAAAAATAAAACATCGGTGCATCACACGGTTAAACTCTAATCGACGGGACGATCTTGAACGTAACGAAACCCTTGATTAATCGCCTCGGTGATATGATCGGCTTTATAAGGTAATATCCCCAATACAAACGCCACATCATCCCATTTTTGTTTGGTATCAACCATATTAAGCCGAACGTATAACTTTTCTGCCAATTGACGTTGATGTTTATCCTTATCGATAAAGCCAACGAGATACCGTAAAATTTTCTTGAATGAATCTCGATCTAATTGAGTATCAGCACTGAGCCCGGAAAACATATCGATAAACCCATTATAAATGGCATTATCCTTGGTAGAAAGCTCGGTGAAGAAAAGCTTACACATATCGGAAATGGTAGGATCTTCATCCATCAAACATTTGGCCATCAGACTCAATTGACCTTTAACCTTAACTTGCCCTGCTAAAATGAGAAAGGTTACCGTCATAAGACATGTCCGTTGTACAGTGACATCACCATCACTAAGACGGTTATAAAGGAACTCGGTCTTGTCATCAATGATGTTATTAAAACATACTGCCATATCCCCGAGTCCTAATACACAATTACATCGAATCAATGCATCTTGGGAATTCTCCATAATCGTAAGGAAAAGCATCAAATTCTCTTCACAAAATACCAGCAGCACACACATGAGCTTCAGGAGACATAATGTCGCTGCTCGTTGAAGCTCAGGATGGTTATATAAATGATTATTGCTGCAAATTTCCACCACCAACGGTCCATATCTCAGAAGAAGGGAATTTGGTTCATAAAGGACTTCTCGTTCCTTAACGTGGGTGATGGCATCAGTAAAATCATCTTCAGATGTACCACCAATCATTTCTAATTCTTGTTGTTGGACTTGTTCTTCGGTTTGTTCCCCTTGGGACCGGGCACTATCAAGTTCATGTTTCTTCTTCTTAAACATCGCTTCATGGGCTTCTAACAGTACCATTAACTTAATGGCAACGTCACCAACAATATAAACCAATTGAGCCAATTCATTGGGGTCGGGACATTCATTGGCAAACACCGCCGCCGTTTTGGTTTTGATGATATCGGAACAGATGATATCGGCATCCTTACATAACACAAAGATGGCAGCAACTGCTTGTTCGGCGACGGAAAACCATTGAGGGGAGTCTTCTTTATGAAGTAAGACTTTTTGGAGACCATTAACGATGTCATCCAATCGGGGGAGGTTGGAAGCCATTCCTAGCCGTTGTAAGGCGACACAGGTATATTTACAAACGATGAAATCGGGGGTTTCCAACCCAGTAATAAGAGCATCAACATGCGTACGAACGACATCACCATCAACAGAGGCAATCATCCCAAGAATGATAATCGCCCCTCTTCTCACCGCCAGCCGTTGGTCATTACTGGAATAAATCGCCCAAATGGTATCAACAACCAATGGCGGAATATGTCTTGCGTTGTAAATCAACCCTAAAAGCTTTTCCAAACTGGCGAAATCCAGGGCCAGCGCCCCAAACGTCAATTGTACTAAATTCTTCGCCATGTATTGCGCTTGTTGTACTGGCGATGTTGGTGGTGGTGATAAGAATAATTGACGATAACAATCAATCAAATGGCCAACCACGGTGACGGCATTGACCCCTTCTTCCATCCCCACTTTTGACCACACCAAATGAAGCATTCTTCTGATACCATCATCACTGGAATCGATACCATGAGCTTCGGCAAGGACAAGAAAGTCCATCAGTTCGATGGTTTCTTGCTTTGACTTTGAAAAGAGAAGCTTTGCCACTTTTTCGGTGGCGATGACGAGTTGTCGGATATAGTTTAATGCATCATCACATAATTCAAGTGTGAGTCGAGCTCGAATCATGGTTTCTGGTGGTGGTTGGGAATCATTGGTATCACCACCAGTTGTCATTTCCACGTCATTATCGCCATCGGTGATGACTTCATTGATTTGTCCGCCGACGGCAGCAAATTCTTCCTTTGCCGTTTGATACCGCTCCAACCATTCCTCCAGTCGTAGTCTCAGTCCAGGAAAAGGATGATTACTCACCAACAGATTGATCAATTTGATGGCATTTCTTCTCACAATCGTCAGCTTATCATCCAATTGCGTCACCGCAAGCTTCAACCATCGGAGTCGTTTCTTTGGTTGTTTAAGTGACAGCTCCGACACCTTATATAGTGCCTGGATGGCTTTATTCCGGACCAAATAATGTACGTCCAACACCCGTTGTTCGATTAATGATAACGGCCCATCGATAGAAGGGGCATTGGTATCATCACCATTATTTAAAATATCAGAAACAATAATACCACAAAATTCCACCACTGCATTCCGGAGATGCATGTTTGAGTTTTCCAATAATTGGCTCACCGCCGCCAATTGTCTTAAAATCAATCGAGGGGCAAGATTAGCAAGGGTCACAAGTAATTCCAGTACTTGTTTAGGCCCATGGGTATCAGAAGCATCAAATGATGAATTACCAATCTCTAGTAACACATCATCGACCAATTTTGGATAATCATACTTGGTGGCGATTTCAAACAACAATTCTCCCAAATAAGGCGCCAAATGGTTATATAATTGAAGACATTGAGTAATCAGATGTTGGATAATGGCATGATGATTGTGTAGTTGTACCAGGAGTGATAATAACTTAAAAATGAGCTTGCGGACCTCGACTCGTTTCATTCGATTGACATCTTCCATCAAATTCACCGTTGGTCGAGTAAACGATTCCACATATTGATCCCTCTCCGTCTTACTGGCGAAAATCTTGCCCAAATTAGGGATTTGCATCACGTGGATCATCGCCAGTAAACAATCTTCCACTTGATGGTTATTAATCTTGATGATATGGTCATCGGCACTCAGAGCCCGTTTTCGGTTTTCAATTTTAGGGAGGTCTTCCTTTCCAAGCCATTTAAGTACCACGTATAATAAATAACTGTATTTTTCCAAAACACTCTTGAGATCATCATCATCGAATTGACCCGATTCCACCAGCATCGCCACTTGAGGGGCAATTTGCACGAATCCCAGGGTTACCAAGTAAACAATTTGTTGTCTTGCTGATCTAGATACTTGTAAAAGTCCATGAACTAGTTCCACCATCGATTCAAAGAGATCACCTTGATAATGAAGGGTATCTGGATTTGCTAGGAGCTGGGTGGCCATCTCCACCTTATGGTCGACATTTTCCACTTCATATGTCCTTTCCAAGTCAAACGCACTTACGGCGGTGGCTAGGTTAAAATCCATAACTGTTGGTGGCGGTGTAGTTGATGATGGCAATCACGTCTCTTAAATCAAAACATCCCTACGCGTTTATAATATCATCGCGCCTGCCTTTGTGATATTCACGTGACCTAGCACGTGACCTTATAAGATAAAATTCATTATTCATTAATACACTAAAACCAAACCTAAACCAATAAATGTGATGCAACAAAAACTAAAATGCTGAAAAAGGAGGTGGATACATATGAGCCAATGTTGCTCAAAGAAACCAGATGAGCAGTAGAACCCAGGGGGGTATTTTGAGTCAGAGAAGCCAGGCTAGCCGCCGAAGTTGATCTCGAGTCAAGGGTAGTCAATGTTTGAATTTGACCTTGGGTTTGAGCCCCTTGTTGACCAGCATAACCAGGAGTGACATATTGGTTAGGATCAACCAAACCAGTGGCCAGACCCAGGCCCAGACCCAGATCAGGACCTTTAGATGATTCAAACAATCCCAGACCATTCAATTCAACGACACTCAGGGAAGAATCTTGAGAAGTCAGAGAAGATGAAGTCAGAGTGGTCGAATCCAAGTTGGAGCTTTGAGAATCTTGACCAGTAACAATAAATACCGATGACGCCAGCGACGACTCCAATGACAGTGATGACAGCGATGACAGCGAATCCAGGGAAATTTGCGTAATCGAGTCAACCAGAGACAGCGATGAAGATGTAGATTGTTGTTGAGTGGATGAATCGGAAGTATCAGAAAAAGAAGCATCCGATGATGATGGTTGGGGAGGGGAATTAACCGCCCCACCCGATTGTAATTGGCTAAATTCCGAATTGGCTTGCAGTTCCCGATCATTAACCGTACCCTTGTTCGACTTGATCGAACTCCAAGAGCCCAGTTGATCCAGATAACTATATTGAGTGCCCAGGGAATAATCAGAAACGATAAGCAGCTTAATATCCATGGTAAAGGGAACTTGAGAGAAATCAGTCACCCCACCAGCCCATTCAATGGTACCTTGTTGATTGTCAGGGTCGCCACCAGCCCATACCCCAGCAATCAATTGCATTGGTGATTGAGGATACCCTTGAGGATTATCTTTAGTTAATGTCCGCACGACATTACCATCAAGAGACCATGTCAAGGCATCAGGATTCCATTCAATGGTATAAGTATGGAAATTATCCAAAGGAGATGACAGGGTAGGATGATAAGCCCCCCGATCATAAGTCTTGGTATTACCCTTGACAAAATAATTCGATTGGAATTCATAATTATCCCCACCAAAAAGTTCGATATCAATTTCATCCAAATCATCCGATTGAAGATAAAATGAAGAAATCACCCCCTTACCCTTGGCAGCCTTTAATACAACTTCGACTTTACCAAACATGATATAGAAATTCAGTTGCACGGTGGGATTATCACCTCTCTTTTCCATGGTAAGCAGCATGCCATTAGTCAGGTCAAACAGCACTTTACCTGGTTTATCTAATACCTTTAAATGATCACCAGCACTCAGAGCAAAGTCTTCACGGAACAGACCTCCAAGCCCAGGATCAGCGGGACAATTAGATGACTTGGTAGGGTCACAAGAGGACACGGCAGATACCGTCGACGCTATCGCCAACAACACGGGGAACACCTTCATGATAACGTTGAAATTGGGTTATTTATGCACTCAGCTTTTTTCGTTGTTGAGTCGTCCCCCTCCCCCCATATATATATATCCTCGATCACCAATGTCAATTCCATTATTAGTTACTGCCTTGACTCAATGGTTATGGGCGATGATGCAGCTGCCGATACATTTTGTACATGATGCGCTGGTGGTTGAGTCTCGATTAGGAAAGAGGCTAAAGATTTGAGAAACGCGGTGTATCGCCAAGGAAACAATAAACCTTGGCCATCATCGAAATTAATGGTTAAATTGGCATTGGTGGTTGCGGGCTACCATCTCGGGTCAAACGGTATCGGGATGTCTCCACCCATAACTTCCAAGGGGGTATCATCGATCACAATGCGGGTGGAAGGGGGGACCTAAGGTACGCTGATGACAATAGTTCTATATGTACGTCTTATCGCCACTCGCATCGACAGGTGGTCGTCGTTCACTTCTCAAACGTTAAACCCCAGTGCTGGCTATTTCTGCAACGCCCCTTTCGTTTACGCTTCTCGTGTCCTCTACACTTCATCAATTACACGTGCTGGTTATTACTTCGCCAAATAACCCACCATTGGCCACCAGCGGTCATTCCTAAAAATAGCCGGTTGTAACGTATAGCTATGTCGTACAGTAAACATTGGGTCACTAATATTATTGAGTGATAAAGGAGGCGATACCTTTTGAAATATGGAGGCGAAGTCACTTTTTTTAAATGGGTAAATTGACGTTGATAGGGGTTGTACAGGGGTAAGACAATAGGAAGCGTTTTTAACAATAGGTCGTGGTGTCGCACCCGGTTGGAATTGTGTTGGTGATTGTGACATAAGCTATCGTGATGAGAGCGTGTCTGTGGAGGATCTGGGCTTTTGAAGTTTTCTCAGAGGTGTAAGGTGTAAGCAAGGATTAATTTAAATGGGATGCATTGTGTGCATGGTCTAGAATGATAACAGGTGATGGTGGAATTGGTTATGATGGAATCTGATGTAAGCATCGGATGATTATTATGTAATGACTGCTTATATAATTAATGGCGAATGTTGATGTAATTAATCGTTGATAATTATGTAATCGGGGTTTGCCTCCACGTGACCATACCCGCGAGATTCTCAACCCGCCGCAAGTATCATCAACCTTATCTTCATCCGCCACTAGTTTCAATGATACCTGCAAATGAGCCTGTGGAGTGGAAGGTCACTACTAATGAAATGAATGTGGCCATCCTCATCACCCTTTTATCGATCATTGGGTTCCTGGTGCTCCTCATCATCTCATTAGTCCTCATTTGTGTATTTCGATATTGGATCCACAAATCGGAAAATGACATCATGTTGGCAGAAGAAAACCAAGCATATCTCGAACTTAACCTGGATGAACAAGAACTCTTTTTCCAATCGAGAGATTACTTGATGAATAACCCCCTGGTCAAAGGCGATTTGACCCTTACGCAAAAGTTGGCGATCCAAGATCAAGGAGTACAAGCGTATACGTTTCAAAAAGATGCTATGCTTTCCAATTCCGATTTAATTGTCATCAATAAAACTGAACTCAATTTTTTTAAGCCATTTGAGTGTAATGCCATGCTGAACTTGCCGATTCCTCAAGCGAATGAAGTGTATTATTTCGAAGCGAAAATTTATCTGAAGGATGAAAGTGATACCTTAATTAGTGTGGGGTTATCTACTAAACCTTATCCCTGGTTTAGATTGCCTGGTCGTCACCCTCACTCGGTGGTGTATGACCTGGATGGTTACCGTCGTCATAATCAACCATTCCCATTAACCAATGAACCACCATTTCCAAAAGTGGTAGAAGGTGATGTCATTGGTGTTGGTTATCGGGTACGTCTGGGAACGGTATTTTTCACAAGAAATGGTAAAAAGGTCCGGGAATCAAAGATTGGTGGTCATATTCGTAACTTTAAACCAGGAAACGGTACCTTGCAACTTTTCCCGATTATTGGTGCCAATAATTTATGTTCAGTTCATGTCAATTTGGGACAAATGGGATTTGTTTTCATCGAAGCTAACGTCAAGAAGTGGGGGTATGCTCCAATTGAAGGTAGTGGCCCCCCTCCTCCTGCTTATAACAAATTTAACAGTGATATCTTGTTAGATCGATCAGAAATCGATGATGATGACCTTTCCGAACGGGAAAATGACTTTCCCCCAGATTTCTGGCAACTGATGGCTTCTAGCGATGGAGATGATGATAAATATAGTTATAACGCCTATGGTGAAGTTGATAATGACGATAGAATCACCATGGCGCTGTTGATACCCAATGAACCCCCAAGTTATGAACAGGATGAGAATTGCAGTGGACAAGGTCAATCAGTGATTGAAGAAAATGGACAAGAGATTAATGGGAATGGACAAGAAGAAGTGGTTGATGAAAATGGACAAGAAGAAGTGGCGGAAGAGAACGAACAACTGGTTGAAGGGAATGAACAGGTTGAGAATGAACAGGTTGAGAATGAACAAGTTGAAGAGAATGGACACTCTGAAGATGGCCCCGCTTCCGTTTCGGGAAACAATGACGAAGACGTCGCATCGGTTGAACAAAGCAATCATTAATACCGGTAGTTACCGAAAAAAAATCTTCGGTGACTCCGATGCCGGCCACGTGACTGACTCCGACATTGGCTAGGGTTACCCCACATCTTTTTACTAAACCATAACCACAAAAAAGTTATTCGACAATATGACCACCATCATCATTTCCAATGGCACCAATTCCCTCGTTAAGAACCGGTTGATTGAAATGAATGAACACCACCCAAACTCGTTCACCGTCGATGATACCACGGTATACCTTTGTTCATTATCCCAATTGATCAAATGGTCAAAAACTCATCATCTTAACCAAATCACTGATCGAGTAGTGTTTATGTTTTTTGATGGTGTTGATTTTATCCAGAACGTTGTTTGTGAATTGATCGATCATGATCGAAACCCAAAGATCATGTTTCATGAAGCCTATCTTTATTTTGATTCGAGTGTCACTACTCCTGATGTTAGTAGTGATCCTTATGGATTCTTACGTACTGATTCATCCGTTTGTTTTGTCACCATGGCCACGATTGCCCTGACGGTATTACGTCATCTTTCCCTGGTTGTATTACGAGTACCAGGGGTATATTTTGATGGGGTATCAACCATTACCAATCCTGAACCATCATTAAAGGCATTGATGGTAAACCATCCCAAACTCGAACGGATTAATTTGACGTCATTCCAACTGTTGGTGATGAAAGGGTTTGTATGACTTTTGATGAAATACGATGTATATGATATATAATGAATTATGAAGAGTTGATGATTTTACAATGAGTAATTGCTGGCGGGGATCGAGTACCGAATTGCTAGTAGCGGCTATGGTAGCGGCTAGATGATTTGAGATAGGCTAATCTTTGGTTCTTATCGCCGAACTACCATTTTCTTATATAAAATGGATTTGAACCATGGTAAATACCATCAAATGATGATTATTATTGTGATTGGAATTGTCATAGCTATTGTGATTGGTTATTATCATCTTCATCGTTCTAGGGTACCCGTCGACCCCAAATGGATTAGCTGTATTAATGATCTCACCCCAATCGATGATGATTTCAATTGGAAACAATGTCAACCTCCTACCATCCGTCCCTTTGTTAATAAAAAGAATTTCAATCCCCTGATGGGGGTAAAGTTGATGACGGGGGATAAAGATGATTGGTTACGGATTGAATCAAGTTATCAACAAGAATTGGCCGCCAAACAACGTCTTTGTAAAGAAAGACGTCACGACGCAATGTTTGCTGAAGAGAATAATCCAAAGACACATTTGGCTCTTGAAGAAGTGTATCAAATGGTGGTAACTTTCTTTAGTCAACGATACCCTCGACTCTTCCCCATAAAGCTGGGAATAATTCATAATACCATCACTGGAGATTCATGTCCAATTGATTCTCATGGACAAACCAATGATCAATTAATGGAGAATATTAACAAGTTGATGGATGAAGATTTTTTGATCCTTATCAAGGATAATGATGATGATGATAATGAGGAATTTAAATTGACAGTACTGGTGAATGCTGCCCCAGCAGGATTTGACCCTAAACGAGGACATAACCAATCAATTAGTCATATTCATTCACCAGTACCTCAATATCAACAACGACTTAAATCATCAATGGCAAAGTTCTTTAGTAATATGTTACCTAAAGATTTATGGGTTCGGTATAATTGGTCGATTCAAACTCATGCTACTCGATTTAATTTAAATGCTTTACATGGAAGACAAGGTGAAGAGCTTAAATTGATCCCTTCAGATCAACTTAATATTGATGATTGTCGACTTCGAGTGGAAAGACAGATTTTTACTCGGTTACCTAAATCGAAAGGAATGGTGATGATTATTCGGACTTATTTGACTCCGATCACCACGATAAAGGAGGAAGGTAATGGTGATGAATTAATAAGAGGTATTCAATCATTACCTGAAGATTTGGCGTTTTATAAACGTCGTCCAGTATGGGGGGAAGCAATTATTGATTATTTAAGCCAATGACTAGTGCACGTGACTGGTCATGTGACCATCATCTCAAAAAAGTTGCTACAAAAAGTAGACTGATTCAAAATGACATTATTATGCCTTTACAATATACTGCAGCTAAACTGTCTCTGATTCGACGTAAGACTAATACCAAGAGACTCCTATCAAATCAAAAAGATTATCTACATGGTAAAAAATCCACCCCCACCTCCGGTAAAAAGTCTACCGTCGCCACCATTTCAAGACTCGAAGTTAGTGATTATAATGTTCAACTTGATTATCAACTTTGTAATGGAGAGATTGATAAGGGAGTAAATACCATATTATCAAATCAATGGAGTGAATCGACAACGTTACATCATCGGTATCAATGTCATCATCCATCAGCTCATCAAGGTATCACCAATGAAGATATTCTTTTTAATTTTAAAGGGTTAAGTACCACTTCTGGGGCGATGATATTAAAGTATCGTCAACAATTACCCCCGTTGGTCACCATGGGTCAATTATATTCGATGTTTTCCGATCAAGGACCGACATTTGTTGATAAACAATTAGAATTGATGATCCGACAAGGTAAACTTCGAAAATTCGTAATTACCAATGCTGCCCCGGTAATATCAAGAAGTTTACAAAAATATCAAGCGGGGAAAATCACCTATGGTTTTGAAAATATCGAAGTTGTTGCTCGAGTGGAAGATTTCTATCATTTACTCGATAAAACATCATCACCATTAACCAACAAGTTTAAACAGTATTTGATTGATCGACCAACGACATTATTCATTGGATTAGATCAATTTAATCAACAAGAATTGGATGAGTTGATCTCATTGGGATTGATAACTTTGACTAGTAATCATTTAAATGAGATCGAGAGTCATCAATATTCCATTGCTTATCCTGGATGTGGTACTTTTCTTAAATTGATTAATAATGGTCGAGTATGGTTGGTAAAGACATTACAACGGGAAAAGTTTAATGAATTATTAGAAGATCGATTATGGCAAAAGTTTGAAGGGTCGACGCTGAAAGGAGATATGGCTAAATTGACCAATTTTAGAAAGCCATTTTATGGATACGATCTTAATTGGATATTGGCTGATGCATTAGGGGCGGGAGTGATTGAAGTATTTAATACTCCTGTTGGTAGAGGATGGAGATTAACAGGTAAGGTATAAATGAGGTTAATATATGGTTATGTGCACTCGACAGGTTAGCGTCGGGGTTCAAAACCGGGCTCCCACCGATGTTATCAAAGCGCAAATGGTTTAGTGGTAAAATCCAACTTTGCCATAGTTGGGCCCCCGGTTCGATTCCGGGTTTGCGCAGTTTTTTTACATAATTGTACCTATATTCCCTAATTTTTACATGGCATCTAAGTTCTATTTTTCAAATTCCAATTTTATGTATCTTAACTAAAAATAGAGTGTAGGCGTTGTGTCCATCCATTGACATACCCTCGAACATCAAGATACCCATTACCCGCACTAACCCATACTTCATCCTCATAATGACTGACGATACCTACATTAAAGAAAGACTAGACCTGTTGCTAGATATCGATGAAAACATTGTCAATCTTTTGGGGTCGATGTCGACGTTATTTGAAAACTATACCAACAACAATCGAGAGTCGATCGTAACGGAAACAGAAACCATTTATAGTAGGTTGGGGAAGATTGCCATTGATTTAAGAAAAGAAGTCAAAGCCATGGATGATAATATTGGTGTATACGATAACCGTGATCATGTGATGATTCTCCCCATTCCTGTGGATCAAAAAAATACCTTATTGGGTCGGAAAAAGATTGAACTGGAACTCGTACAATTGGATAAAATTGAACCGATACAATCGATCCCTCCAAGACCGATAAAATCCCAACCAACTCCTCCTCCAGTGGAAATCAAAACTGAAGCTAATGTTAAGCCGTCATCACCACCACCACCACCATCACAAGAAATCAAAATAGAACTGCCAACAATTAAGGTAGAAGATGATGATGTCAATGTAGATGACATTGTCATTGATGATAATAATAAGGATGATGATGACATTATGGTTATAGATTAATATATATATATATAAATTTCGTTACTGTCATGGTCATATCTCTTCAAGATACCCTTGTTGGATCAATCTCTCCACATCATTGCGTCGAACATAAAACTGACTATCTTTAATCAAATTGAATGACCCATATTCCGTTTGTACTTCCCCTCCATCTTTTAATACTCGGACATCGATGAAAATCGAAGTTGGTGGGGTTAAATCGCCAGAAAAATCCAAGTCAGGGTAACACGATTTATAATTCATCACGAGATCTTGATATCCTTTATAATATTCTTGTTCAGCAGCGGTTAAATTCTCAACCAGTTGGGAACTGCCCGAACCATTCCATACAATGTCATCGATCTTTACCGTTCTTGATTTTTGATACGCCAATAAACATCGCTTATTTCTTCTCATACATAGATGGGTGACAAATGTCTTACATTGGTTGACTTTGCTATCATCTTCTTCTTGATCGAGGTATTCGGCATCGTCATTAAGATCATTGATTTCCTTGACGATTTCTTTAACCGCATCACCATGGTATATCAGAATGCCAGGATTTAACAGTTCTCTTTTGGCATCAACTATTAGCTTCTGGGCCAAGTCTCCATACATGATTAGGATCAACAGGTGAGATACCAGTCGCGTTACCACCAACGCGTAACCGCGTCGATGAGAATGGGAATATGTCATTACCAGATTTAACCGCTAAGAAATACTTATCAATACTTTTACATCAACCATAAAAGGATTGTTGGCTACAACCATTAGGTTATCAAATATTATGATGAATTCTCTATTTAATCATTTTCATTAGTCATAACTACAACAACTTCTTTTCCTTAAACTCTCTTCTCTTGGAAGAAATAAATTCCATAAACTTGGCAGGGTTGGTGTCAATCCCCCGAGTGTAGACGAAATGAGATGCCAAATAGGTAGCAAAAATGGCCTTCAAATAAGATTCGGGCACCCGAGACAAAATGGCATCAATGCCAAGTTGTTCAATCAACAATGGAGGCAACGAGTCATGCAACACGGCGTTTCTAAAGGTGACATCATCATTCCATAATTCAACCGAATTAGATAATTCATCAGCCAACTTGTTAATGGCATGAGACAACTTATCCGAAAGTTCAGTAAATGGCAACGAAGTAGCCGCCTTCAAGTTCCATAAAGCTTCAAATTCAGCTTGAGCATTAACGACAATCTTAGCTTGAACTTGCTTGACATATTCTTGGTAAAACTTGGGCTTTTCATGGGTGACAGAATCGACACACATGTGTTTCAAAAACCCAGCATCATCAAATGCCAAAGAAGCCAACACTTCGAGAGATGAAGAAGTAACACCCCCCTTGTTGGTAGAAGCATCCTTAAAGATGATAATCCCGGCCTTTTCAAGTTCCAACTTGGCCGCTTGAGTAACAAACAAATTGGCACCTTCGACAAAGTAAGGAACAATCGACTTACCAGTGTTGGGGTCAATCAAAGCATGAACATTTTCAGTGTCAATGGCAGCGGGACGACCACCACAAGGAACAAACAAGTCAACACCATGAACACCAAATTGTTCCTTAAGCTTCAAGTGGAAAGTGTTTCTAAAGGCAACCCCAGAAGTAACAACTTGACCAGAAGGTAACTTGACATCGACATCATCAACCAACACAATATAACCATCCTTGGATAACTTGGACCGGTCATAATGTTCAATCATCTTCCGTTCCTTGGCCAAGCGGATAAGTTCTTGCTTATCCAACCCATTGGGATCAGCAATCACCCCAGAACCATCAAGAAGACCAACATAAATTTCCTTACGAGACAACAAAATTTCGTTGGAACCCAAGTCCCCATCGGGACCCCCAGTTTGGAATTTACGGATCTTGGCATCATCAATGTCGAGCTTTTCGTAAATCTTGTTGACATAAGCCCGAACCGACAAAGTAGTCATCCCATATTCATCATGAGGAATACCACCCAATTGAGGAGACTTCCCAGTCAAGAAAGACTTCCACCAAGGAGCACCTCTAGCCCGAGCATGCAAAGTAGCCCAGTCAGTGTAAGGAGCAGTACCTTCATCAGGACCCAAGAACAAAATTTCGGGCTTGTTGTAAAGATCAACAAACGATTCCTTGGAGCCGGGAATGTCTTGCTTGATCAACAAATCAATCAAAGCATCAATGTACTTTTCAAAACAGGCCTTAGGGCGAGTTTGAGCAGCACCATGGTCCAACAAGATAACCCCCTTGGAACCCCCTTCAGGAATATCCTTGTTCTTCCGTTGTTGGGTGTTGGCAAGGCCATAGTTTTCATCAAACAAGTTCATAGCATTGACATTGTAGGCATCCAAGTTTCTCGACCGGACAATCCGAATCCCCCCTCTGGCAATATCCCGGAACCGAATGTGGAACCCACGGAAATCCAGACCAACAATGAAAAACATCCCATAAGGAGTTTCAGGGTATTCACTCAAAGGCAAAAAGTCGGGTTGCATCCGGAAAGAAATGGCAACCTTGGTGGAAATGAAAAAGTTGGTCTTGAGAATAGACTTGTTAAAAGTCCATAAAGCTCTCAAAACAACCGCTTGATGTTCATTTTGAGAACATTCCCGAGCCAAAACTTGTTCAAATTCTTCTTCCAGAGCAAAAGGTTGGATTTGAGACAATCTTTGGTAAGAAAGGGTCTTTTCCATCGAAGACTTAATGTAGTGAACATCAGCAAACCCCCGGTACAACTTTTGCACAAGTTCCCGCTTTTGGTCAAACACTTCTTGAATAAAAGATTGGGAATAGGTTTCAGACCGTAATCTCTTCTTCAAGGCATTCAATACTTCGGCATTTTCAAGAGACTTCAGGGCATCTAATAATGACGTCAACTTGTGGTATTCAGGACCCAACCGGTTCAAGAAATGAGTGACAAAGATCACCCCACATTGTGCGTAAATCGATTCTTGCAATGACAATTCCCCAGAGACAAACCGATCTTGGAAAATGTTTGAAGGAATACAATACAACAACGAAGCTTCCTTGATCACTTGGAAAATGGACAAGTCAACAGCGGCGGTGGTGTTACGGTTCAGGGCCACGTACATGGAAACAACGGTAATCCCTTCTTCACCTTCGACGGTGGATTGGAATTGTTCAACATATTTCCGAGTAACAGTCAACTTGTAGTAATTGGCAAGATCAGAAAGAGCCGAAATGTATCTTGAAGTGGTCTTTTGCTTGTAACCAATAACCACACGATATTCATCAGAATCTTCAAGGGCAAAGTGAGAAATCACGGGACCGGTGGTGGTTTTAGCCTTGGCAATGATATCATCATATAATTCCCTGGTTTTAGGGGAGGCACTCTTGATAAAAGTAACATCAGTACCGGATTCATCAAATTGGTTCTTGTAGACAAATGCACATGACATTTGTTGATCCTTGACATTAGGATTCTTTTCATAAATCCCCAGCAAAATGGGATCAGTTTGATAATTCAAGGGGGCAGTAAAGAATTCTGCCCGGTAAGAAGCCCCCGAAGTGGAAGAAGGGTCCAAGTACTTGTCATCGATGCGTTCTTCGACGCGACGACGGCCATCAGACACGCCAGGGAGCAGGGTTTCAAAATAGACAGCGACATCGGTGGATTCAGATTGATAACGGATCAAAGCATTATCCAAGTCAACGTTACTGGAATAAGCTTGAACCTTTGCCGAATACAACGAAAGGATATGCAGGGCGATATCTTGAGGCAGTTCTTTAGCAAAGAAAACATCATCAATGCCCAAACTTTGGTAAAACCACCGAGCTTCCAGTTCAATCAATGCTTCAGGAAGAAACCCCAGTTGGTCCAAAATATCGAGCACTTGTTCGTATTGTTCCTTCTTGCCAGCAAACGGAGGGTTAGTGTACCCTGTCGTCACCTTTGAGTTGGATACCGAAAGGTTTTCCATACCAAGAGACATGATGAGTTATAAAATTTGAGGAGTAATGCAATTTCAAAAGTCGAGGAAAATGTTGCTCTTTTATAGTGGATTGGTGCCATGACTCTTAATGCCCCACATAAACTGCTGCTAAAAAATAATTTGTGGGCCACGGGCAGACAAACAAAGTAAACGAGGGGGAAAATGGCAATTTTTAAACCGAACAAAGGATAAAAAAGAGTCAATTGAATTCGGAGATGGTTATAGTAACATTTGACTTGGTTTATAGGGGGATTAATTGAGGTTTTTGGTGATATTCGTGATGGTTCCCTCCGCACTACCGGAGTTACATGCATAGTATGAGAGGTGAAATGCCCCTCCCCTCTTCACTCCCCCCCCTCCGTAATGGGATACCCGTCTAGATCATCAACATTGGAGATGGATGACGAGACGAATGATGGGGGACTAAAAGGTGGGTATAATCAGGATGATGGTATAAACTGTTCTCTTTGTATAGTTACCTGTTTATAAGGGTTTGATTGTGCCACACTAATATGGTGGCACTTGTTACCATAACATTTACGGCAATGGGCAAATACCTCCGGGGTTCAGATTACGTAATCGAATCGTCACCAACAAAACTGACACATTTTATAGATGTGGTTAAAATAGATAATTCTACCAGTTTTGTACGTTGAGAGAAGCCTCGGAGTTTGGTTAGCAACCCCACCATGGTGAAAACTACGACAATACTGAAGATGAATATTAAATGGTGGTGGTGGTGGTGGTGCCACCACTGATGCAATTGCGGGGATGAGTTCCGGGGTAGAAAGGCAAAGTGAAAAGCGCCGTAGTTATGCGAGGATTAATTTGCCGCCAATAGCCATCACCCGCATACGTCGACACCTCTCAAAAATGGTAAACGCTAGCGATGCCTCTTGATTTGGAATGTCAGTGACCCCTCTTCGACTTCACCCACTTTCATGTTGTTGAGATCATCCCTCCGAAAATTTCCCCGGATGGTGTCGATTCATTATCATTTAAAACTACCCAACCACAACAATCCCAATATAGAAGGTGGTACCTCCACTTACAATATTGGCGGTACCATTATTGTCACCTTACCAATGTAGTAGTAGATTGTAATTACCCGCTAGTGGAGATAGGGGGTTACATTATCATTAGTATTGATGATAGGTATTGGTACAAACAATATTGATATAGTTATGGTTGGTGGTGATGATATCGACATTGCCTTGTGGCTTTATCGGGGTTTGATCTTGGAGCCAACTTTTTGTCAAAATTCAATGGCAGGTGGCCGAGTATAAGTATCTTGGATATCGCTAATCTTTGACCAATCACAGCGCGCGACTGTATGTTGACTCGTCAATCGTGGATACGGCGATATCCACCAGTGAAAGTATCGTTAACAAAGAATGGGACAATTATGATATGAGAACACTAGATGGTATTATTATTAATAATACCATTGATTAATTTGAGTTTTATCCTTTTCATGAAAAACCGATTTTTTTTGTAAAAATTTCAAATATTCATGAGGTACTGTGCAGGAGGCCAACTCCCCTATGATAAAATCATCAGATGTCATCAACGAAGTTTGCCGAATAAAATATGACATGTAAGATGTCAAATATTGTTCAACCGTTAAAGTTGACTATTGCCCATCCCCCTAACTCTCGCTTATATGCAATATCGTGTCATCGGCACGATAAAGGTATGGACCCTGATGTTAACGTCGTCGGTGCATGGGTGATTATTTTAACAAAGTTACCACACCAACAAACAACCTTGCTATTAATAGGGCGATTATTATTTTATCGGCGATGATCGAAACATCTACTAACCGGTTTTCTAACGGGAGATCCGGCATAATCCCTCCCCCACCTGTCGTTGCTTTTGTTGTACATGACTAGGTGCAGAATCTATGATCCCTTGATAAGCACCACTAAAGACGCCACTACTATCCATTCCAGTTTAAAAATTACCTTATATGAAATCTGATCCTCCGCCACCATCATCATCTTCAAAATTACTGCATGTTCCTTGTAAATTCTACCGGCAAGGAATCTGCCAAGCGGGGAGCCTGTGTCCATTTTCCCATAACTTACAAGGAGGATTAGCAGCCGATAAAGTCCCCTGTAAATATTTTCAAAAGGGGAATTGTAAATTTGGTCTCCGATGTGCCTTGGCCCATTTCTTACCCGATGGAACGAGAATTAACCAACCACCAACGAGAAATAAACGAAATCGTCACCCTCAACCCCAGGGTCAACAACCCCGTCCCGGTTATCCTCAATCAATATCTCCTACGTTGTCGTCAACCCTGCTTTTCTATCCTCAACCTACTTCTCCCCAATATATCCCTCATCCATTATCAAGTCAAACTTATATGTCCTCCAACCCTCCAGTATTCAATCTTGATGGCTCACCAACGCTGGTGATCATCCATCAAACACAAGACCTGGCAATTATCGATGATGATGATGTCCCCGGACTGGATTTCGAAGATTTTATCCCGGGACTGCTTTCAGATTTGATCTTAACTCCTCAGGAAATAAAACGACGGGTGCTGAGGTCCCAACTGGGTACTCTTGGCCGCAGGCACGGCGAAGACTTGTTTATCATCGAATGATTTTTTGAAAAAGTTGGTTTGTTTATTCATTTATGTTAATGTAGCTACCGGTTTTATTGATTTTAGCTTTTTGCTTATGTAATCATCTCCCTCCCGCCATCTTCATTGTCGCGAAATATCGTTAGACCTCTAGTTGGACAATCCTTTCATCTAACCAATGA
Organism: Diutina ranongensis (nom. inval.); assembly: GCA_030569815.1. Taxonomy (NCBI): domain Eukaryota; kingdom Fungi; phylum Ascomycota; class Pichiomycetes; order Serinales; family Debaryomycetaceae; genus Diutina; species Diutina ranongensis (nom. inval.). The sequence goes on from JAJMLP010000059.1 coordinate 24,237, forward strand.
TTCGTAATGTGGTAGGAGGTACTATCATCACCCCATCGTCTACGATGGCGGTACGTCGGTTCACAGTATCGGCGATGATGCTTGCAAAAAAGAAAAAGAGTGAAGCTCAAGGTGATCTCTCCATCGTCCCCATTGGCTCCATCGGGGTGATGGCTGACTTTTATGTCCCCCCTAAGATCACCCTGGCTCCTGTTATGAAATGGCCTAAACTCTTGGCTCGGAGAATCATTCAATTTGCCGTTAATACTTATCTGGTGGCCAAATTTAAGAGAGAAACCAAACTTAAACTCGAATTCAATCATTGGAAAGAAACCGCCATGGAACAATTTGTTCGTACCAATAAAGTGTTTGCTGCTGGGTGTAATAAGCCCATGGGAGAACGGGGGAGTTATATTGAACGTCAACTTGGTGATTGTGCCGGTACTGAAGTGATTAACCTGTTGGTGGCTCGATCGATGTCATTCCCCGTGGGGAAAAAGATTACTTGGGACTTGGTATCAGTGGATACTAACCCCAAAGTGATTTCTTTTAATGCTTTACCTGATCAAAATAACTTGACTGCTTTTGTTCAATTCATCGTTCAAGTCACCACCACTCAAAAAGTAACGGTGGCTTCCATTGGTGAATCTCCTCAAGAATCGATTAGAACCGTCAAGGATAACCTTGTATTTACCTTAGACCCTTTTGCTGAAGAACAACGGTTGGTGGGGCTGTTATTCTCCCTGGATTTCGATCGTAAAGTCCAACCCGATGGCTCGCTCGTGTCACCAAAGACTTTACTTGCCTTTACCAAGAAATCGGCAGATATTTACCGTAGTGACCCTAATAGCGTTGCTGTGACTAGCAAATAATCATTTTTACATTGTATATAGTATAATCTCCACATCCATTAGCTTCTTGGCTCTCATATATACACCCTTGCATCAAAAAGATCGGGGTAGGGAACCCACTCCCGTTTTCAGCGATGACATGCATCCCGGAAAATTTCCCTCGAAATGAAAATAGTAATTATAATCACATTAAATGACCCTATTCTTTCCCCGCCAAATACCCCACCATATTAATTAAACCATCAAGGTGAAATCTCCAGTCACCTAAATGAGGGGAGGTCGTCGATTTATACTATGACTCCCAATGAGTCTCATGCAATGCACCGTCTCGATGTACGCCTGGATCGAGAACCGGTGATGGCTAATAAAAGGACATGAATCCATCCAAATTAATCAATGGACTCCCATGATGATTGCTTGAAACGTAAATTCGATTCTGATGTTGTTGAACAAACTCATGAAGTGTTATCTCCACTGGAAACGGTGATTGGAGATTATTTTTCACCAAAAGATGAAGAAGGCATCATTGGTGAAAAGAAGATAGGGGAGGGGGATGATGGTAAGGAAACTACTTATCATTTGATGTATGGAGGAGAAGATCCTAATGATTTTCCTGATGGAGGATGGTCTGCTTGGTCAGTATTAATTGGATCATTTGTTGGTCTCATTGTCACTTTTGGCGTACCTAATTGTATGGGGGCTATTGAATCATATGTGTCTCACCATCAACTTAGCCATATTAAGAAATCCGATGTATCATGGATCTTTTCTCTTCACCTTGCCTTGATGTATCTTGGTTGTGTGGTATTTGGTCCAGTATTTGATCGATGGGGGGCTCGGATGCCAATGATAATTGGGTCAGCAATGATCTTTGTGGGGTTGATGACTACGGCTGAATGTAAGCAATTATGGCAATTTATTTTAAGTTTTTCCATCTTGACTGCTACTGGGGTACTGATGGCGATGTGTCCGATGATTAGTGCTTTATCTCATTGGTTTTTAAGAAAGAGAGGGTTTGCTTGTTCTCTGGCCACCGTAGGGGGGTTGGTTGGAGGGTCATGCTTTTCAATCATGTTGGAAAGACTTTATGATAAAATTGGTTATCAATGGGGGGTTCGGGTATTTGCCTTTATTAGTTTAGCTTGTTGTGGGGTTTCCATCATTCTCGTTCGAGAACGTAAAGAGATGATGGAACCAAAGCAATCAGGAGTGATTGAGTTTATGAAAGGGTTACTCGATATCAAGTTATTGACGGATAAACGGTTTATTTTCCTTACGGCGCTGGTGGCATTTTCCGAAACCGTCACTTTATCGGTATTGACTTATTTGACCTCTTATGCTCTTGGTTATGGCATTTCCACTCAAAACGCTTATCTTATGATTACTGTGGTTAATGTTTGTGGTATACCTTCAAGATTAACTTCGGGGTTGATTGCTGATAAATTTGGTCGATTTAATGTCATGATCATCACCCTGGTGGTGACGGTGATTTTGATCTTTGCCTTGTGGTTACCTTCAAAGACTCGATTACCATTATTATTTGCCTTTGCTGGGTTATTTGGGGTGCTGTCATCGGCAGTGATGTCATTAATCCCTGCTTGTGCCGGTCAAATTTGTTCTGCTAAAGATTTTGGTAAAGTTTATGGGACATTATACTTTTTCTTGGGATTTTTCACCTTGATCATGATGTATTTCTGTTCATTGATTATTGGTACAAGTGCTACTACTAATCTTAATGCATTTGTCTATTTTGAAGGGGCTATGGCTGCTACTGCTGTTGTGTTATGGGTTATAGCTCGTGGGGTTAGTGCTGGTTGGGGGTTGAGAGTGAAATTTTGAACTGACAAAAATGGAGTGCATAGTAATGTTTGGCGTCCTGCAGGTAAATGATGCATATTCTCTCGGTAATCTCCGTACGTTATCATCATCATATAAAACCCACCATCATCCTCAACGATATCATTTATCAATGGTCCTCAAAACATTTGACGTCTCCAATATCCCCGCAATAACTGCAGTGCCATTAACCCCGGAAAACTTTGCCGCTTATGGCGGGGTAATCTCCGCCGACCATCAAATTAAAAACGTCAAGTCACTGGGAGCAAATTATGGCACGGCAATCAAGATTCATAAGGTAACCCCAATCATTAATAATTATGGTACCACAACCGCCGCTTCCACCGCCAATTGGAATATTTATAGGTGTAAGGCACCTAGTCATCTCATTACTCATAACAAGAATGGCCATGCCCAATATTTGCTGAAGGTATTGGAAAGACATCCTTATACTACCCAAACATTTGTACCCATGGGACAACAACGAAATACTCTGACTTATCTTGTCATTGTCGCCTCGAGTGATAATAATCATCCTCAACGACTTCCAGATATTTCATCGCTTAAGGCATTTGTTTGTAAAGGTAATCAAGCCATTAGTTATGGAGTGGGTACCTGGCATGCTCCCATGGTGGTGATTGATGAAACAATCGATCATATCGACTTTGCGGTGATGATGCATGAAAATGGCGTTGCCAATGATGATTGTCAAGAATGCTATTTTGAACCAGGGTATAAGGTAGAATACCAACCACAACCACAACCACAAAATAAGTTATAGGTAATTCATAACATCATTAATCACTCCAGTTGCGTATTGTTTCTTTTCTTCTTCATTCATCCCATTCATTTGCGATTTGGCAAGTTTTAACTTTTCAAATACACTGGATAAATCAAATGATGCTTCCTTGGTCTTTGTAGATGATGGTAATAACGTCTCGGTCATTTCTCCTGCTCGTGCCCGTCGTTTTAATCGATATTGTTCATCATCATCATCACTAGGAGTGGTAGTGGCATTGGTCCAATCTTGAGTATGGAATAACTCGACCAATCGATCTTTCCCCAAAGATTCCCTAAACTCATTAAGCCCCAGTTCATCAAAATTAATAAATTCCATCGCTCGAAGACATACCAAGTCTTCAATGGCATTGGTGGTTTCATTCGACTTCAGATTGACCCCCACCACCACAAGAAACCCTTTCCATTCTTCTCCATCTTCTTCCATACTCTCCCGGAAATTTTCTAATACTGAAAGACACTCATCAACGTAGTCCTCACTATCATTAGCCAAATCAATACAAAAGATCATCCCATCGAGTGATTGACGAAGTTCCTCGAATTCTGATGAAGCAAATTCATCATACCACTTGTGTAACCCCTTAATTTTATCTTCATTAGCGGTTCTGGTCTCAGGAAACTCATCCACGAGTAATTTGACTTCAACCGTCCGGTACTTGTTTGTGAATGAAGCGGGGACAATGATCCCCGAATGGGAATCATCATCAGCTTCATATTTAGTCGAAGTTAATTGATTAACCACCCGTAACTTGCCTGAATGGGCACCACCAAGGATAAGCACGTAATTAAGCGACATTTGGTGTGATAGTGATAGTGACCCACCCAAAGGCGCGCCGCACACATTTGTGTGCTATCTCTCTGTCTCACACCCACACAACACTGCCCCAGGTAATGCCGTCAGCAGAAGCTAACACCCTGCCGCTTGGACATCAATTAGAACAACTCCTTCTTCGTGATGGAGAGGTTTATCAACTGACCCTTGATTCAGAAGAATACCTTGAGAATTTGGCCCCCATTCTTAAAGAACTGATCAATGCCAACGGCCTCGGGGATTTGATCACAAAACTTAATGAAATCGTCCGATCAAAGGAAGAAGAATTGAATCAACAACTGGTGGAGTCTACTGATGAAATTAATCTGTGTATTGATACCATTGATTCTATCCATGATAAGCTGGTGGTGCTTGGACGCAATTTGAATAATGTCAGTCAGAATTTAAACAAAAGTGTCCATGATTTGGTGGCGAGGAAATCTAATTTGATCAAATCAAAACAGGTGACATCCAAGATCAATGAAACCCTGGTGGTTTTGACGTTGTGTATCCAAGTGTTGGAGAATACCAATAAGATTCATGAGATGATCAAACAACACAAATATTTCCTGGCGATGAAGTTAATTGATGAATTGACGAATATCCATTTACCTCAAGTGGAGAAATTCTCGTTTTCAGTCAAGATTTATGATTCGATCCCTCATCTTACCAAGATGATTAAAGATGAATCATTTGATAATATCATCAATTGGTTACTGCTTAATTTGGAAAGAAAGATCCCTACCATTGGTGAAGCCATCTATGCCAACCTAGAAGAATTACAACGGAATTGGGATGAACAAAAGGACCGGAACCCGGCGTTTTCTCCTTATAAATTCAATTCCCCGATCGAAGTACTGTTGCGAGACCCTTCACTTAATTATAATGTCGTTGAAGATGAAACATTACAAATTTCCTTGGGGACAGTCTATGATGGAATCTTGGTTTATCAAACGCTTAATGAGCTGGATTTATTATCTAATCTTTACCAAAAGGAATGGATGAAGAAATATAATCGGGTGATTCATCCAATTACTTCCGCTGCCGCCGAAAGTGTCGCTGAATTCCCCGATTTGATTGCTTTAGATGAATATTTGGTGAAGATCGCCGCCTTTTTCGTCATGGATAAGCAAATCAATTTAACTACCAAGTTTGCCCTTCGAACCAATGCTCAATCTCATGATTTATGGAATTCCTATGTCACCAAGCTTAAACCGGTTTTATTATATCATTTAAAAACGAGAACGTTTGAATCCATCGATGATTTATCTCAGTATAAGGATACCGTTGGTGATTTCTTACATGTGATGGAATTATATGGGTATAAAGTCACCGAACTTTATGATGTATTGATGATTACGTTTAGGGATTACTTTGCTCCTACGGTAATCAAGGATTTCCGGTCGGATTTCATCACTAGTATCGAATCTGATCGCTATGTCCCCATTTCAGTGGATGAAGAAGATGATTATGATAAGATTATGAAGATTTGTTGGTATCAAGAAGATTCTCCATTTGCTCCGGGTAATATCCATCAATTACCAGTGGTATTACCATTCTCCGAAGATTATTTACGATATTGTGCCGGGATTAGAGGTCTTCTAGAAGATGTGCTTGGGTTCCTTAAGCAACATTATTCTTATGAACTTAATGAAATTAAAAATATCGTTCTTAATGATATTTTTGAAAGGGTATTGGGAGAAGAAAAAGGAGTGGGGATTGCTGGGGATATCAAGGACTTTATTTCAAATAATTCTTCGAATAAGGAAGTGATGGCTCAATCGTATACCAATTTGGAATACTACTTGTATTCGTTATATGAGCTCGGAAGGTTAATCGATCGCAAGTTAAGGGTGAACATTGGTATTGGGTTACATAATATCGATGCCAATGATGGGTTTATGCTTCGAGCAGTGGAAGTGTTTACTGTGGTTCGGAAGTTTTCTGAAACATCAATCTTTAATATGGTGGATGCTAAGATTCGTGAATTATTGGAAACGGTTGAATATGATGATTGGTTACCTCAAGCGAAGAATACCGAAGCCAATTTCTTTATTAAGGATTTCTCGATGTTCTTGGATAATTTATTCACCTCGATTTTCTCGACATTACCCATGTCGATTCGAACCTTGGGGTTATTCCGGACTTATGACTTTGTCGCCGAACATTTCCTTCTGATCCTTAAAAGTGTCGGAGAATTCAATCGGACGGCGATTGAAAACTTCAATTTGGACGTCAAATATATCGAACAACTGATGAAGGCATTATATGCCGCTCATAAGGAGGAATCGGCGGAACCAACTTCTCATGTCGCTCTTGAATCGACATTTACTGAACTTCGTCAATGTATCGACTTGTTATTACTTGATGATTATAATGATTTTACTGCCAATCCTAGCTTTAGAATGAGGATGTTTGATCGGGTCCGATTTGAAGATGGGGTGACGTTGATTTCTCGCATGCAAAAGGAGGAAGAGCCATTGACTGATTCATCACCAAATGATCTGAATGCAAGCATTAATGCCATTGATCTGTCTCGAGCTAAGATTAAGCAATTTAGTAATCGGTTTAAGATGAACAAGAATGATGATGAAAGTGATAAGAGTCGTCAATAGGGTATATATGCAGGAGGGGTCCTTTTAGGATAAAATAAACACAGTTACGTAATGACAAAGGATAAGTTTATATAAATAGTGATATGGTACGTATCGTCATTCACTTACTTTTTTGCTATGTTGTTTTAGTTAATCTCGTGTTCCTATGTGGGTGGATGTTAGGTCTCAAACCCTAATCAACGTGACGTTCGCGCACGTGACAATTTCCTCCCGCATCCCACACCCAACCGAGCATATCAGATTTTTCATCCGCTTTTCTTGCAACTAATAAACATCGAAAATGGGTAGTACGTAAGGTTCCCAAACAACCGTTGTTATACCATGACAGAGCCAAGGCTGAACATCCCTCTCCACCAACTTAACAAATGAGAACAGGTCCCCCCCGTCCTCCCTGCTATCGACCCCTATTAACCATAGGGCAATCATGGTGACGTTGAAAAAGTTTTTCCCCCACCTCCATCGGATGGCGGTTATGTCATGATATATTCAATGGTAATATCCCACCTCAGTGGTTCATATACTAACAATATTTAGAGGGTACTCCTTCTATGGGTAAGAGACACACCAAGTCTCACACTTTGTGTAAGAGATGTGGTAAGAGATCCTTCCACAACCAAAAGAAGACTTGTGCTTCTTGTGGTTACCCCGCTGCTAAGATCAGATCGTACAACTGGTGTGTTAAGGCTAAGAGACGGAAGACCACTGGTACCGGTAGAATGGCTTACTTGAAGCACGTTTCTAGAAAGTTCAAGAACGGTTTCCAAACTGGTGTTGCCAAGGCCGCCACTGCTTAAGTTAGCATAATGATAGTAATATAAACTGTACAATAGTATAACCGTAGTAATGCCTACCCCAATGTTGGTGCGGCTCGCGCACTAGGACCCCATGGATACTACAACCTTAGCTGAAGGATTAAAGAAGGCATACACCAAACGAGTGGCCAATCAAGCTAAAACATTAGTTCTGAACCCTCCTAAACTCACAGGAAACCGAACTATTGCTTTTGCTAATCAAATCCATCATCAGTCACTGATTATTGATCGATTCAATCTGGATCATGACGCCGCCATTGCCATCGAAACCATCGATTTGGGCAAAGTATATGGAGGTGTAGATGAACGAGAAAAACCTGATGATGGCTTTGGTTATGATGATTACGTGGTGATGTCATTACTTGATTATTTTAAGCATGATTTCTTTAAATGGGTGAATAAACCAAAGTGTGATCAATGTCATCAAGATGGCGATAATATCGAGGCCCGAGGATCAAAACCATTTACTGGAGAATCAAACCCCGATGAAATCGTGGGCATTGAAGTGTATTATTGTAATCAATGTCATTTACAAGTGGAATTCCCTCGAATCAAGAACCCAGTATCATTATTAACTACTAGAAGAGGTAGATGTGGTGAATGGGTTGATTGTTTCCTATTATTACTTGTGGCTATCCTTGGAGACGTTAATCGAGTTCGTTACGTTTGGAATTATGAAGATCATGTGTGGTGTGAATATTATAGTATTACTCAATCGAGATGGATCCATTTAGACCCATGTGAGGCAGCTTTCGATCAACCATTATTATACGCTAATAATTGGGGGAAACTGATGAGTTGGGTGGTGGGATTTAATAATGATTATTGTCTTGATTTGTCACCAAAATATATCCCTGATCATCACCATATCGATAAATCTCTCACCGTCGACCTGGTCAATGAGGCGAGTCACGTGATCAAATGGTGTCTGGCGATCCGGATGATTCGAACACCAGTGCCTCAACTTTATCCGAAAATCGTCCAATATAATCAAGAGCAAGTATCATTGGCAAAGACTCCATTGAAGGAGAAGAAAGAAAATGCCCCATTGGGAAGACAACTGGGATCTGCTCAATGGACTAAATCTAGAGGCGAAGCAGGAGATAGCCCATAACCTAGCTAAGGGCATACATCATGTTTTGTGATGTCGGAGATGTGACGCGTTTTTTTCTCAGTGAGTGGTTTTATGCTGGATTTGATTTTGACCGACCTCGGTACCACCGGCACCCTCCCCTCCCCTCCTCCCCTAACGAGGGAGGGGATTCATTGATGTAGAAGAATTAGACGATGAACCTGTGGGGGTCATATTACTTTTGTATTGTCGAAAAATCACATTGCATCGCCCCCCCCCCTCCCTCCTTACTAACCATGTCGATTATCATAATAAACATTAAACGTTAGTTTGCGTCATTAAAACTCACCATATGGTCACGTGATAGACACCTCACGTGATTGGAGTACCGGGATTACAACTACAAACACAGCCCACCCCCCCAGCAACAAATTTAAATTTATATCGACCCGTTTTTGGAAAAATAAAAAAAGCAACCACCATGAAATTGACGCTCTTATCCTTGGTAGCTTCAGTATTGGCCAAATCGAGTTCTTCCAATGGGCAAAAGGTGCTTGAATTTTCAAACTTTGGATTCCAAGGGTCTTATACCCCGGTGTCGGCGTTGAATAACCCCGAACTGGATCTGTGTTCTTGTGCTGTGGGGCAACCCAAGTCATTTTCCGGGGCCAATTCGCCATTAAATGAAGAAGTTTCCATTCATTTCCGGGGTCCTCTTATCTTACACAATTTTGCTGCTTATACTTCGCCTGGGTTCACTAAGGATGATGATAATCTGGGTGATTGGACTAAAGTGGCATCTTATGATGGGTCTGAAGCGAAAAATGCCACTTTTTTGACCACTGCAGGTAAAGATCTGAAATGTCTTGGGAAGGCATTGACTTATGCTGGTTCTGATGGGATTTCTGCTGCTACTAGTGCTACCGTGTTGAAGAATGGTACTTTGATTACTTCTAATCAAGAATACCTGATCTTTACTAGTGAAAAGTGTGGTAATCTGAGCACTTCAGGTGACTGTGGTGTCTATAGAGATGGTATCCCTGCTTATCATGGGTTTGATGGTACCATTAAGATGTTTTTGTTTGAATTTGAAATGCCTACCGATTCCAATGGTGACGCCAATTCCGTGCCCAATTTCAACCTGCCGGCGATTTGGTTGCTTAACGCCCAAATCCCAAGAACTTCTCAATACCAAACCAATCTGAACTATACCAATTGTCTGTGCTGGAGATCAGGGTGTGGGGAATTTGATATTTTTGAAGTGATGAACAATACCGTATCGGCGAATTTGGTCACCACCATTCATGATTATCAACAAACTGGCGATATTGAACTGGGGAGATTGATTTCTGGATCGATCAACCGGGATACCGCGGGTAAGATGACCGGGGGGGTTTACTTTGATAAGAATGGTAATGCCGTGGTGTTTATGCTGAACTCAGTAAATTTCACTGACCTGGTTAAAGCCGCCGATGTTAACAAATGGGTTAAGAATGCCGGTTCCACCTCGTCAGAAGACTTGTCCAAGCCTCAAGGCCAAGGTAGTCTGTCTACTTCCAAGAAGAGTGATGCCACTTTGATTGAAGTTTCGAGAGGTAAGATGATGGCATTGTTGGTGGGGGTGATTGCTTGGTTATTGTAATGGGCAACATGTAGTAATATTCTTTGGGTTTCTTGGTATGGTATAAAATATATGTGAAAATGTTTACTAGGTTGATTTGGTCGTAGTCATTTCTCATTACCTATACACTAATCGCTTCTCCATTTAAATCGGCCATATCATCCAAATCAAGGGGGATCAGCTCCAGAAGTTCATCTTCAGCAAATGTATCCAGTAATTCGGAATCACCAAATAACTTCTCATCGTCCTGGTCGGTATCTACGTCCAGGTTCAATTGTTGCTCTAAATGCAAGGTATGGTCGACAAGATTCAAGTAGGCATACATAAAATTGGATAGCAATACTTGTTCTCGTAACAGCCTCTTGGGGTTGGCCAATTTCAAGTGAGATAATCGATAGATGGCTCGTTCAACATGTACGGGGAATCGGTAATCTAACATCACCAATGTAGAATGCAGAGGTGGGGGTAATGGGAACCCAAATGCTGAATCGGTGAATTCAATGGGTTGGTTGGCCTTGGATGTCCGTTTGATCAGTTTCCGTAACTTCTCTTGTACTTCAAGTGTCGATTGGAGAGGTTTCTCTTCATCAGAACCTTCACCTTGACCAGTGGTTACCCCAGTGGAACTAGCCCCCGGTACTTGTTGTTGGATCAATTTAGTTTCGGGTTGTTTATCATTAGCATCCTCCTTTGATTCCCGTTTCTTGAATTTGTTCTTTAACTTCTTCCCCATCCGGTTTTCATTTTCATCGGCGGTGGCAACCACGGGATCATACAAGAATTGTTGAGGTTCTTCATTGATGACTTCAATCTCTTTCAACGGCTCTTCATCAACCGTTTGGGGTAACTCTTGCCCCGTCATGGCAACCATCGTCGCTGCATTGTACAGTTCATTACGCAATTCCAGCGATGGTGTTCTAGAATGGCCTCGACCAAAATCGTTGGAACCCCATGAACTTGATTTCTTGCCCCGTTTACGCATCATCGCCATCTTATCTTCAATCAGTTCCCCATCCAGCAGAGTACCCAGTTCGGCCAGGTGTTGAGAGTTACCCAGGTGAATCAGCGCCAGGGACAGCACCACCGGTGAAGCTGTACCCTTCTTCTTCTTGAATAATTTCGTGATCATATTTTCCTTACCACTATTGGTAGTAGGAGTATTGGGTGAACCATGAGAACCACCACTCAGTGCCAGATCCATCGACAGCTTAGTGGTACCATCCAGTTCCTGGCTTGACCGCCAATTTTGCCCTTGTTCTTCAGGATTCAGAACCAGTCGAGGAACCTTGACATTATCTGGAACTGGGGGGAGATTACTAGCATCGACTGACAGCGCCAGTACCGACCGATCTCTTAACCACAGCCACAGCTTTTTCTTCTTAAGCTTCTTCGTCGGACTCTTATGGGGATGAATGTCAGTAGTACTGCTGCCACCACTTAAAATCCCGAAACTCTTCTTCTTCTTTAGCAGTTTCTTTGGTGAAGCAACTGGCGTCAGTTGAGAAATCGGCATTGGCATTGAAACTGGCACCGAATTGGCGGCAGGGGTATTCACTGAACCCATGGAAGTGGGCACAGGCTTCGTTGAAGCCGCCATAGCATGGTGATGTTCATCCAAGGTGGGAGAAGGATATGGCAGTTTCTTATTTGGTATCTGCACATAATCAACCGTTTGGCCAAATTCAGGGCCATCACGAGAATCGAGTACTTGGGCCTGTTGCTGATGACGGTATTGTGAAGGAGGGTTTTGGAGTCTCACTGGCTCATTAGGTTGTTGCTTACGCAAATCAGCGAGTTCCTGGTGACGGATAACTTCTTGGGGTTGTTGTTGCATCTCCAGGGGAAGGGATTCATCAAGAATACCAATTTTATGCAAGGCCTCTTCTTCTTCATCGTCCAGCAGCAGATAATCAATTTCGGATTCGACATGACGAGGATCAAGCCCAAGACGATCTTCATAACTAACATCTTGGTAAGATAATTCAAAACTGAAATCCAGGTCATGTTCCAGGGCTTCTGGGGTAGCTTCATGGACCCGAGGTTGAGGAGGGGCCGATTGTGAAGTTTGTCCATCAGTCTTGGTGAGCAGTTCCTTGAATTCATTGATTTCCAGTCGAAGAAGGTCAAGATTCTGGGAAAGTTGAGCCGTCCGACCATTATTGTTGTAATTGGGATATTCCTTGGAGGCACCTTGGTTAGCAACGGGGCCATTCCGACGTTGAGGTTGAGGTTGTGGCTGTTGCCGTTGTTGGGGTTGCTGTTGCTGTTTATTGATAGGTTGACCTTGGGAGTGGCCAAAACCCAGACCTGGGGGTGGAGGTTGCAGTTGTTGATGTTGGTGTTGGTGATGGTGGTACTGTTGCTGTTGCTGTTGCTGTTGGGGTTGTTGTTGCTGCTTTTGATGAGGATAGCCTTGATGAAATTGTTGATGAGGATATTGCCGTTGTTGCTGCAGTTGAGGCCACCCTGAGTTTGCTGGGCCCGAAGGATATGGACCTTGTTGCTGCTTTGTCGCCCCATTGGTTGGTTGAGTCTTTTGAGGTCGTTGAGGGTAAGGGCCCAGTCCATTAATCGGGTACCGTTGTTGTTGTTGTTGTTGAGGAGGGTATCGTTGACCTTGCCCCGGTCTTTGTTGATGAGTAATAGGTTGACCATGATGATGATTTGATTTCCCCGGTTGTGGTTGTCGTTGATGACTTTGAGGATGCTTAACTGGTGGTGCTGGTTGAGGAGCAACTTCGGTTTCAGGCTTTGGATCATTTGGATTTCTGTAGCTGAATAATAACGTCAGATCTCTCGCCCTCCGTTGTCTTAATTCTGGCTTCTTATTAAGAATATTGCCCCCCAATAAATTATTCCTTAATTCCTGAAGTCTCCCCAGTCGTTGGGGTTGGGCTGGCGATGCCACCGACGCCTTATCCTGCAGAGGACTCGATTGATGCTTATAATTAGTTCTTCTGCTGCGCTTTAATGCAAAGTTATCGGTAGGCGATGGTGGAGTCACTTTCCGTTCGACCTCATCCAGGGGCAATGGTTCCTGAGAAGTTCGTAAGTTACTTTGGTTTATTACCCTCGAATGACGTCTTTGAGATTGTCGACGGCGCATTTCTTGTGCCGATGGTGATGATGGAGTTAATGCATTCGGTATCGGTTCGTCAGCTTCCCGTAATTCCCGTTCCACCAAATCTCGTTCCCGTTGTAATTGCAGTTGTTGAAATTGCATTTGAAGTCTTTGCTGTAATAAGATCGTCGTCAGTACGGGGGTCAGGTTACGCTTCAGGGACCGTTGAGTTGAAGAATCGTCATCATCATCAGGGGAGTCATTATCGGAGAACAAGTCTTCATCGGAATCGTAATCAAAACTGATGATCAGCCCTCGCTTCAGCGTCATTTCATCGATGGCTAATCTTTCAACATCGGTATATCCAATACTCAGCGTTGATAATGTTCTAGCAAAAGTGACAGCATCAGTGGCATCCATTCCCGCCATTTTCAGTAACTTTTCCAATTCCAGGGTTAAATCTCTCAACAGAGGATTCAGAAACCGATGAGAATCTCTTTTCAGCAGCGTCAGTCGGTTACGTTTGATCAGCCCTTGGCGCCCAACCAGTGTTTGCAGCAAAGACCGAGCCAATTCATCCAGGCTAGCGTCACTTTTCAGGCTTGAAGGCAGCAGCCCCACGGCGATTTTATTTTTCAACTCATCCACTTGAAGTTTAACGTGAGATTTGAATTGTTCGGGATCAATTTCCGGATGGGCATCAGCGGGGACCCAAAGCAATGAGTTTTGATTCTGTAAGATTTCTTCCAGGTCCTCTGCATCATAGAATTGTTCGACCAGGCCGGTGGTCAATGATGGTGGAGGGGGAGACCCTTGAGTGGGCCCCCCCAGTTCCAACAGGTCCAAGGTTGCTTGATGCTTTTGTTTTCTCGTTGGTGACGGTGACGGAGCACCCCAAGTGAATTCATGGTCATTAACGTCGTCTTCCACCGGATCTAATTGAGATAATAAATGGGGCAGCGGTTCATCGAATTGAGCCCGAAGATTATGAGTATCGATTTCATCCATGGGGACCTCGGGATCATAATTCATCATATGACCTAACGATAACCGTTTTAATGCCGCCACCATTTTCTTTTCCTGTTCGATATTCTGGACTGCCAGCTCATAGTTCAGCTTTTGCAGCAGCCCCAGGATGATTGTCGTCACCAGTCGATCGGGAGATGTCCCGCAAGGGGTTTGAGGGGATTTATGATCACCCCCATCGGTCACCCCTAGTTTCCTCGTCAGCATTTTACTGGGGAGGCACAAGTAGGCAAACCACTAGACAATTGGTGATGAAAATTCCTCTCGAAATGAAAAGATAAAGGGTAGAACGGTTGCAAGTTGGTAATGGGGGTAAGATATCACCGATATTGGGGTTATTAGTGAGTGAAATCCCAAGTAACCTGGTCCGTACCTCGTTGTCCACGTTAGTGAGTGAAGAGAGTGATCTGTGAGAATAGTCGCGATCGATTCCGCCAGGAAAAAACACCTAAAAAAGGGGGACGAGTTTGGCGGTGAATCGAGGAAAATTTCGGGGTAAATTAGACGTGGATTAGGGGTTAATGATTATTTGATTTTATTGGAAATTTATCGTGGGGGTTGGGGGGGGGGATTGTCTTGTTGATTTAATGGGAGATTAATATTAATCGCCGCCTCCCATAGTTTAATGGGTGGGCGGGCCCAGGGCTACGAACAAGGAGTAAATTTCGTATATACCGTACAACCCTCGAAGTGTAGCTAAGTGGGGAATGGTAGCTAATAGACTAGAGGAGCAACAGGCTTTAGCAAAGACGTGGCATTTTATATGTGGGGTTCCGCCTTGACCCAGGTTAATTACCCCGGGAAATGACTAACTGGATAGATTACCTAGATGATAAATTAAGGTAAATCGTTATTTATAATAACCACGTCGGCGAGGGGTGATGTCAAGGGGAATACACTTCCGGTGAATAGCTCAACTAGGAAATGTCAACCGCAGACGCGTCAGCGTCAATTTTCCTAAAACGCGTGCGCTAAAAGTGATAAGCGAACAACCCATCCACAGCAACCAACAAACCCCTGCAGTTAGAAAGGTGCCACGAGCCATGACCGATGCACCCAAAGCATCCAAGCAAACTGTAATCCCTTTAAGATGATATAGCAACTAATCGATAGTAGTAATGGGTATTTCCATCGCCACCACCGACGATGACCGCCACCACCACTGCCATTAACAATCACCAGGTGATTATCCGATGATTGTGACTGAAGATGGTCTTGTGGTAATTGGCTGATGATTCGTTTAACGTCACGAACCCCGTTATCCATCAATTGATCGATATGATTATCAGTAGTGGTCAACACCGATGATAATTGGCGGTAGGTACTCTTTTTGATATTAAATGGTGATTGAGGGATATCTTCTTCTATTGGAGGTGGTGGTGGTGGTGGTGGGGTCAATATTGGTGACAGTGGTCGCCGTCGATGTAATGGGAGTTGGTTTCGTTGTTTTCGATGAGTTATCGATGATGATTGATGATTATTAAATGGGAATGGGTCAATTCTCGAAATAGCGGGATATTCTGGTTGATTAATTGGTTCTTCAATCACTCTAGGGATGGTAGGGACATCTTCCCATTGATCAAATGGTAATTGGTAGTCATGGTGGTCATTCTCCCGTTTAACTTTAGGTTTGCTTTGTTGTTGTTGTTGAGGTTGTTGAGGTTGTTGAGGTTGTTGTTGTTGATTCCTGGTTGGTCCATTGGCATTTAAAAACGATTCCACGTCTCGATACAGATGTTCTGATGGAGTAGACTGATAAAATTCCCCTCGTTCAATTGGTGGTAAATATGGCAGAGACTGATTGGATTGTTGAGGAGAAATCGTCGATGGTTTTTCAAATATATCTAATAACAGTCCATAATATCCTCCACTATCATTTGATCCTTCATTAGTATCATCTTTCTCTCGGGTACCATTATCAGGATTTAAATGTCTCCATCTAGCCCTCATTGCCTCTCGTTTGATCTCTTGGTAATCCTCTCCTAAGAGGAGGGTTCCTCTAGGGTTAATCCTTGATGGTTTGGACATCCCCTTTAGGTGTTAGGGTGGAGATTGGTGTGGGATGGTGATTATATAGTGAGTGGGAGGATAGAGGTGGGGTGTGCGCCTCACCTTAACCGAAGTGAAGATAACAAATATGAGTATTTTAATTAATAGAATTTAATGGAGTGTTTTTCTCTATTTACTTGGTTTCATCAATCTCTGTTTATTGGGTTTCGTCAATCTCTATTTATTGGTATTGATGATGGTTATGGTTCTCTTATTTTCTTTTATTTTTTATTGCAAAATGTTCAACAATTTTGTAAATTATCATCATCATAAGAAAAAGTTCGAATCCCATGCCAATATTTTTATAAACCTTATTTCATTGTTATTAAAAACTCCTGTTATCAATTATAATCGATAAATGTTAGACGATAATGTACAGTCACACCACCCCCACATGACGACGATGGTGGTAAATATTAACCACCTAATTTCCTCATCTGTTTATCACTCCTCCCACCACCCCCCACCTAATGTGTAGCTGCAAACAAGGCACCAGAAAATGGGGGAAATGCACATATTGTCAAGGGAGAGCCCAATATTGTACCCAATGCAGCAAATTCCGTTGTCTTAGCTGTAAGAGATCATTTCTGCTTGCAATCCCCAACCCTCGATATCGTCGTTGACTTTATCATCATTAAATATGTTCATTATTATAGGGTTTACTCTCTTAATGGAATATTTAAATTCTTAACTGCTCGCAGTCGACAAATGGTTGATTTTGATGGTGATGATGGTGATTTAGGAGGATAAGTGGCTACCGAAGCATTAGAATGGGTCACCGACCCGCGGCGACGGATGACTACGGTACCATAGTTCCGGGTTAATTGATAACTGCCATCATTATTCATCGTCACCACCAGTTGTTTCGAGTTTAACAGCAGAACATCATCAGAATCATATTCAAGCATTTCTCCAAGCATCAGACGACGGTTACTGGCAAATTGTTTCAGTTGAGAATCGAGTGTCGCCGTCAGTACTTCGGAATGAAGGGAAATCAAGTCAGGTTTCGTCAGTTGGCGTCGACTGATATCAATGGCAACCGTCAGGTCAAATACTGGTTCTTCAGAATTGTTTTCCAAATATTGACGGAACTCATTCACTTCTTGACGAAGTTTGATTCGGTTAGTCACCACCGCCTTAAGATAACTTCTCCACAAATCCACCACTTGAGCGGTTTCAAAATCCAATTCTTCAACGGGATAATCATTATCTTCATCACCAATTTCTTCTTCACCATCATATCCATCATCAACTTTGTTTGTGGGTTTAATTGCTTCTTCACTGTCTTCAAAAACTTCAAAATTACTAGCGTCGTCGGTAATCGGGGGTTGAGGAAGCTCTTTGTTGGCAGATTGACTTGATATAACCCGACGAGGTCCATGCTTTCTTTGCTTTTGCATAACCGGCACCTGTTGAACTGGCACTTGTTGAACTGGCACTTGTTGAACTGGCACTTGTTGTACTGGCACTTGTTGTACTGGCACTTGTTGTACTGGCATCGGGCGAACTGGCATTGGACGAAGTGATATCGGCCGAGCCGGTGTCTGTTGAATTTTAGCCTTTTGAACTGGTACCGGTTGTACTTGTACTTTTTGGGCTTGCATCGGTTGTACTTGTACTTGTCCTTGTTGGATATGTGATGGTGGCGGTACTTGGGGCAATTGCTTGGTAATAGGTTTATGATGGGCATGGGCCAGTCTAGGAGGTTTAGGAGGCTTGGGAATTGACCCCAGCAATTCCCGCAATTGCTTGCGATCAACCTCTTTATCTTGAACTTGTAACTTCGAGAACAGATCCTGCTGTTGGTCGATGTAATCACTCAAATGACGCATTTTCCCTTGTCTCATCGAAGCCACACCAACAGATTGTCTTTGTTGTTGAGGAATCTGTTGAGATGGCCCTCGTTGTTGGGTAGCTCCAGCGGCTCTCTTGACGGTATCATCGATATGATCGACGCGAGTGGTACCAAGACCTAAATTGGGATTCGACATGGGTACCGAAATGGAAAGCCCCCGTTTAAGTGCTTGAGCAACTTCAGGGTTCTTTGGTTGTTCCCGATATTTGCGTCGTAATTTCCGTCCAGAAAATCCCAGCATCAGTGGCAGTCGATTCACGGGAGAAGGAGCGATGAAAGACATACACCGTAATCGTTTAAATGCCTTTTTGATTCGAAGCCACATTCGATAAACCACCGATCCTTTTTTGAAGCGGATGGCCCCTCGACGAGAAAGGGTCGATCCATTCAACAGCGATTGATCGATCACCAGCACCGTCCGACGACTATTGCGATGGAAAAGACGGGATCTCTTTGAAGAATGGGATTTCGATTGATTATATTGAGGGTTACCCCTCGTGGAAAAGATGGTAGCTTGGGATTCCATCAGGTCACTGATATCTCTCAGGGTTTGATTAGGGTGATGGGCCAGAGCGATCGGCAGCAGCAGGGGATCAGTACGCAGGCGATGGACCAAGTCAAACTCCAGATTTAATGAAGGTGAAGTCAAGGAAAGATTATCGAGTTTTTGAGCAGTATGAGGGTTCTGCTGGTCAAGTATAAAGTGGGAAAATCTTTTGGGCACCTGATTAAATTCTTCAGCGCCAGCCATCTGGGGCGGGGCTCGCGACTGAAGATTATTCATAAGGGATTCACTTGTGTTTGGGGGGTAGATTGGTGATGAAAGTAATCCAATGGTATCGAGCAGGGAATGAATCAGCAGGACAAAGCTAAAATCAGAAGCCAGGTGACGGGATGATTGAGGACGGCCACCAGGGTGAGAATGTGGTTTTTTGGGGGGGTGGGAAAGGATGACGTCCATTCTGGGCTGCGGTACATATATAACCTAGTTTCCTTGCAAATTAGGTACACTAAATGGCAATGTTAGCGTCCGCCCATGTCTATTTTAGACATCCGCGATCGCTGCTGGTGATTACCCCAATTAGGCGATAATCAAAATAGTGCGCTGGGAAAAAAAATTTACGAAGTTTTATGAGCTGATGATGACACCTATGGTCAAAGGTTAGAGATTGCAGAGAGCACATTGATCATGTATTGATAATGTGGCACACTGCACCTTCAAATACCTTCGAATTTACCCGCCTTAATTATCCACCGGTCATTAACTACCAAGTTAAGGTTACCTCGTTTTGGTGGTGCGCCATCAAATATCTATTAAGTTTAGATCATGCACTGTTATTAATCGTCGTCAAGAGAATTTATTTTTTCATGTTCATTCCCTTTGATAATCACTAGTGCACCATGATTAAATGATGAACATGGCTAAGTCAATTAAATGAGCCGACTAATGGAGTTAGTTTCCTGCGGGGATAATGACTATGGCTAGGCTCCACCCAGGTTAACACACTTGATGATAACATGGTACTAAATCGAATTTCGAGCAACCCCTCGATGGTGTCACATAGGCGAACAGGCACAGATGAATTAAGCGAAAGGAGGACAAGATGATGACGTCGATGATGTTCAAATTACAACGGCAATTAGAGTAATGCCCATCACAACGTAGCCACACGTGTTTCAATTGATACATGTACCAATTAATTACCTCTATTAATTTCATTTGTTGAAATCAGCAGTAACCATTGAGGTTTAATCCCACTGCTATCTTAATCTAGATCTGTAGTGATCGTTCCCTTACAGTATCGATATCCGTCGTCTAAAAGGTTAAAGTAATTTTAACCGCAGTATTGATTAATTAAGGTTATATGTCCAACCATTTTCGCCTCATATGATTAAAAACCGAAGTCAAAATTCCCTTTTAGTAACGCCCCAGCCATTGCTTAGCCAATGTCCATCATTGTTCATGCTTGATGGTTACCGATACTACATTCGAGAATGTGGTACTAACATCGCCTCACGTGACAATGGACCCTGCAAGTTCCATTACCGAGTATTAACCAAAAGTGGCTGAAATCGAATCATCAACTATTTACGCTTTTGATGATGAAATTGCAAGTGAAAATATTCCCAATTACGAAAACGGGTTAATGATCAATAATGATAAAAAAAAATGCTCAAGCACTTAAATTGAGCATTTTATTGACCAATGGCCCACAGACGATGGATGCTATTGGTGGGAGGTGGAGGAGTTATCGGGGGATAAGCCACTTAGGCACTCTATGTGCGGTAAGTGATTATTGGAGGGTAACACGCACCTCGCACGTATCGGGACACTACCATGAAGATTGCAGTAGGACAATTGTGCTCACTGTCCAACCCATTTTCAAATGCCAGAATCGTCAATAAATTAATCGATAGAGCCATTGGAGCTCTGGCTAAAGTTCTATTCCTTCCTGAAGCCACTGATTACCTCGGGGGTTCCATTGATCATCTGAGACAATTGGCTCAATTCACCTCACAATTTCTTGATGATATCGGGGGTCATTTGTTGAATAAACATAGTGATCTTTATGTTGCCATTGGTGTTCACCTTCCTGGGAAAACTCCTGAAGATCGGATTAAAAATTGCCACCTTTGGATCGACCCAAATGGTAAAGTGGTTCATAACTATCAGAAGATCCATTTGTTCGACGTTGACGTTCCCAATGGTCCTATTTTAATGGAGCTGAAAGCAGTGGAACCAGGAGATCGTCTTGTGCTGCCATTTTCCATCGATGGTAAATCACCATTAAAGTTAGGCCTTGCCGTTTGTTACGATATTCGTTTCCCTGAATTGTCATTAGCCCTTCGAAATGCCGGAGCCAATATTCTCTCATTCCCATCGGCATTTACCACCGTCACTGGTAAAGCTCATTGGCAACTCCTAGGGAAAGCTCGAGCATTAGATACCCAATCGTATGTCGTAATGGCGGCTCAAAGCGGGGTTCATAAAGTAGATGATGCTGTAAAGATAGCGCCTGACTCCGATCAAAGTTTGCTTGCTGCCCCTACTCAATCAAAACCTCGAATCTCCTATGGTAATTCCATTATCATTGATCCTTGGGGAACAGTATTAGCAGAAGCCTCCACTTTTGAACATCCTCAACAATTAGATAGTGATGGTGATTATTATGAGTTGATCACCGCCGATATCAATATTGAAGAGGTCACTAAAATCAGAACAAATATGCCGTTGGCTGCCCAGAGAAGACGTTTCACCTTGGGATAAAGCCATCCCCATTGTCGTATTTCCCGTATTCCCCCACATATACCCCTAAAATAGATTATCTCGTCGTTTCTTTACGCTAACAAGTTAAATTATCTGCCCCGCATCCAAGTGATCATTTCCTAATTAGGAAGTGTTCACAAAATGTCATCGAGGTGATGCTTACTAAAAATATTCAAGAAAAAGGGCTTTGACAGCTAAGGTGAAAAAATGTCATCCCTTGCCTTAACATGGGTTATGCCTTGACAGGGTAATTTTAGTTGTTCTTGGCCATTTTTTGGTATGTTTTGATGGTGTCATTGTTAGTATTTACCTTTATTAGGTTTAGTGTCTTTTAACTTATCGTAAATATCAATATGTCAATGTTACTCAACGTTATTTTACGAAATGAAAATGGTACAACCTTTCGAAATCTTTACCTAAATAGGAAATGCCCTTTTGATGTTTACCGTCGATCGTTTCCACCAAGGCTCATAATAATTTTTGCAACCATGATGCACCTCACTTCCTCGTTAAACAAAGGGTTTAAATAGGGTGATGTCCCTCTGGTAGTGATCAACAATTACTCAAAGATGAAACTTGGTTTTTTCCATACCTTGGTATTCTTTTTCTTCGCTGCTTTTACCTTGGGTCTCCCAGTGACTCCATCTGAAGAGTTAACTGAGCTTAATGACCTTTTTGGAAGACAGTTGGGACCCATCCCTCAAGAAGTCGAACAAAACTGGGATGCTTTAAAACGGTCAATCGATGAAGGTAACTTTGAAGGATCGGTGTTGGAAAAGCGGGAAATCCAGATCTTAACTAGTCTTTTCTTGCTGATGAATAAGACCGGGGCCGGGGTTCAGTTATTTCAAGGATTCTGTACCAACCCTGCCACCCAACCCACTACTATTAATGCCGTTGTTGCTTTCTTAAAGACTCAAGACTTGGGCGCCGTATTGAAGGCGGCTTCTGATACTGGGTTGGCCACTGATATCGTGTTGATGGTTTTAACTCATATGGAAGCATTCAAGGGACTTGTATCCGTGGGGAAGAAATTATATTCTCAAGGTGTAATTCACTTTAAGCGGTCGACGGGGGCTATTATGAAGAGAGACGAATCGATTGAAAAGAGAGGATTGTTTAGCAATATCGTCAATGGTGTTTTAGGCATTTTTGGCGTCAATGTCAGTTCTGGTTCTCCAACTACTCAAGCTCAACCTACTACTCAAGCTCAAGCTACTACACAAGCTACCACTCAAGCTCAAGCTAGTTCTCAAGCCCCACAAAACCCTACCACCACCCAAGGTTCTCTTTCTAAGATTACTTCCCTTGGTGATTCGAAACTTACTGCTTCTGCCGTGCCTGCTCAAGGTTCTTACACTTCTGGGGTTTCTTTCCAAACTCCTAATACTGCCCTGGTATCGGCTCAAGCTAACGAACTCGCTAGCAAGGCTTCGGTGATTACCAACGTTCCTCTTGCTACCTTTGACCCTGCTTCAGTTCCTTCAGGACTGAATGCCGCTGCTGATGCTCTTAAGATGTTCAGCCTGTTGGCAACTGGTGCCGCTGCCACCGGTGGTGTCCCCCAAGCCGTAACCACCAAGGCCACCTCGTTTAACATTTTCGACCCTATTGGCTCTATCATTGGCGGTATTGGTGATCTCGTGGGTGGGGTTCTTGGTACTTTGGGAGGCATTTTGAACAATGCCGAAAAGACATTGTTTGAAACCCTTCTTGGTGCCATTAACTTGGCCGGTTCGATGGAAGACATTTGTGTTTCATTGCAAAAGTCTGGATTCGGGGTCTCCGTTGCCCATTCGTTATTCTCCGACCCTGGGATGCAAGACTTCCTCGTTAAGACGGTTAAACAAGCAGTTGATGAACAAGCCCTCACCATGTCCAAGGTGTTTGGGGCCATCTCTTCTTCCGGGATCATAAGTACCGTTGTTATGTCCATCCTTAACAACAGTAGTTACCGGTCGATCGTGTTCTCGTTCGTGGTTCAAGTGCTTTTCAACTTCACCTCCATCTTCTTTAGTTAAAGGCTAAAGTTAATAAGGGATGAAGGCCGGTTACCTCTTCCTTATACCCCCTCCGTTATGTTTGATTTTTTGATTGCTTTTTCCATTAAATATATCTATAGGTTCATTGCCTCGACGGCAAATAAATACAATCATATTAACCCTTGTTGCTTAAGTTCATCATAATCCGATTTGGTTAATACGTTGCCTTCATCATCTTCCATTTCCATTTCCATATCCTTATTGCCTTGATCATTGGTGGAAGCATTATCTAGTTTATTAAGCAAATTCTGAGCTTCTTTAATGGCAAAGATTCCCACAAATGCCTCCACTTGGGAATCGTCGACCCCAAGACACTTGAGACCATATAAATGTTTGGCTTGGTTATAATGACGATCAAACGCTACCCTACCTTGGAAAGTGGCCCCTCCACAAATCTCACACGAGAATTTTTTATGAAGACCTTGAAGCTTATATAACCAATGAGGCATTGGTCGACCATTGGGACCAATAGGTAAATGACTAATAAGATCATCATCATCATCACTATCCCTAGAATCATCACTAGGTTCAATATCAGTATAATCCGACTCGTCACCTGCTAAATGGATCATCTCGAGCATTTGTTCTCGATCAGTTGGGGTTCTGGTGGCAGCGAGTTTGGTAGCTTCATACACCGGTTTAAGCGAATCAGATAATAACCAATTAATCATCTGTTGATCATCGACTGCTGGTGTCAATTTCCCCGCTATACCATTGCCTTCATTGGCAGCAACCGCCTTTTTATGTTTTTTACCTTGAAGATGTCCCAGGTAAGTCGTCAGTTTAAACCATTTCTTACAAGCATCACACCAGGTTTGATTTTCTTCACCAGCAACAGGAGTGGCTTCAAATGATTGAATTTTAATCGCGGTGTTTGTCAATGGTTGGGATCGCTTCCAAAAGTCGAGCAAATATGCCACCAATTCCTTTGTATGACGAGGATTTTGAGGGAAATGGGTAAGATAATCATAATACAGTTGATCCTCACTGCGATATTGTCGATACAAATCCCGTAAATCGAATATTGTCCCATATTTTTCATTGACGGAGAATTGGGTATCGATATCGACTTCCGCCGCCGTCATCTTGGCCAAAATATGTTTCCTCTTCACTCTAATCTTGTCACCCTTTTGAATGACATCAGGAGCACTCAGATACATCGAATATTGTTCGTTAAGGTCTTCTGTGAATTGAACGCCATTATATTTGGCTTTAACATCCACGAGCATGGTAGTGAATTGTTTAAATAACAACGTAGGGTCTTTAAGCGATTCAATTTCGCTATTGACAACCTCAGGGTCTTCTTGGAGATATCGTTGATCATTGGTGGATATTGTGTTTGCCAAAACTTGGAGTTCAAGCTTCTGTAGCATTTCCTCCTTTTGGGACCTTTTATGGGAGGTGGGTTTGCCAATGATATGGGGGTTATGAACGATTCTTGAGGCTATTTGGTGTTCCAAAGTATCTCTTACTTCAAGGGCATCTCGTTGACGATCTAGTGACATCTATATCGGGGTTAAAGTGGGATGGGGGTTGGGAATAAGCATGATCAATCACGTGATGATAACCGCACCCTGCATAGTACCACTAACCAAAAGACTATAGTACCCAATACATATCATTAGATGTTTTGATTTATATTATATACCAAACCATGACGCAATAAAGGCCCCTGAAGTAATTGCCGCATACCGAGCCCACTTCCATTGACTTTGACCATAAAGGTCCATGGCTAATCCAACGAGAAGGACATATTTAGGTAACTTAGAATCACAGAACCATTCAAATACCCCCAAAGTACCCAAATAAACCACTTTGGTATTAATACCATTGGGGATAATCTTAGGTAACCACCCATAACTTTCCTTAAAGTTATCTTCGTCTTCACTAAGATCCAGTTTTTCAGGAATGTAATCTTCATCAGCAGACTCATCATAAGTTTCATCCTCTAAAAAGTATTCTCTCTTAATAACTTCCAATTGAGTCATAACATCTCGAACACTTGCCCTTTCTCCCGATTCTCCTTTAAGCATTCCATAGATGAGCGATTCATATTCGGCAAAAATCGCTGCTTGAGCCCTCAGGCCTTGGACACGATTAACCTCACCATTAAACCATTGATGGAACCTTTCTCGAGTTAATTGTTGATACCAATTGATAATCTCTTGTCGAACTCTTTCTGGATCGGTTTGATAAGCAATGACATAATCAGTGAATGGAAGACTTCCAACACATAAGAAACACAAGATAAGACCCACGGAATACACATCACTTTCATAAGAAAATGAATTTATAAACCGACGACAATCATCTTGAGCAGGATCATTAGTATATAACCAAAGCTCGGGGGCAGTAAATTCGAGGGTACCGGTATTTCCAAGTCTTTCATATTGATGTAACCCCAGACGAATATATTCATTAGGTTCAGGGATATCCAAAGTAGTAATGAATTGTCCTTCACCAAAATCCAGCACTAATACCTTAGGTAATTGGTTCACAATATCATTATATTGTTTTCGAGTATAAGGAGGACATCCTCGGTCAAAAGTATGGTATTTTGATTCTAATAAGCAATTAGAAGGTTTAAGATCTCGATGCAAGATCCCATGCATGTGTAAGTAATTAACCCCAGTGGTGACATCACTGAAGAATTTAAAGATTTCGATTTCATCGAGCCAACATCTTTCGTTGACAATAGGTTTCGGGACGTCATTACGTAAGTTCCGGCGACGTTCCCGTTCCAATAATACTTTTTCTCGAGCGGTTAACGTTGCTTCCCGCTGGAAATTGGATTGGATCATCAGCTCCAAATGACCACCATCACAATATTGTTGAAGGATAAACACATAAGGAACTTGACGATTTGATTCTGATCCATTACCCCCTAAAATAAATGTCGGCAGGTCGGATAAGTTCCCCATCTCTAACCACACATGATTATAGCGAATCAAATTATTTTCATTGGCTCCCTTTACCGAAAGCTCATAAAGGATCAATACTTCATTAAGGACATGATCCAATAATTCAAAATTGCCGCCAACACTAATCCGCTTTACCGCATAAGTCCCCAATGGAATATCATTCAACACATGGATCACTTTATAAACGATGGCCCGAGCCCCCGACCCCAATTCATAAGGAGGGACTTTTTTAAAAAACTTTTGGAAATATCCTTGATTGAAAATATCCAATCGATTAGCAAATAACCGTTGACGATCATTTTCAACCCCGCCAACCAAATTATCTTTGGCGGCCCCTCGATTAGAAAACTCGGGCAATCGTTCCAATAACTTGAAATATTCATGATTCATAAACGTTTGAGGTAAACTCTTAAAGAGATTATTAAACTCTCTTGGATCAACACTTCGAATATCAAGCATGTTGACCTCGGAAGTACCGGAATTACGTCGTTGACTCGATTGAGGATAACTTGGATTAAACCCCAGGGAAGTAAACCCTCCACTCCAATCATAACCACAATTGGGACAGGAGGTATTATTTTGATGATGGGATTGAGATTGGTGATGAGGTTGCCCTTGACTTGAACTAGCATTCAGAGCTGATAGCAACTGGATGGTATCGGTCTCATTATCATGAACAACAAGGATACCATCATTCTGATCAACAAACACAATCTGGTTATTGCTGTTATATGGGATCACCGACATTGAGGAGGGTGGCCAATTTGATATTGTTTATTTATAAGTGGGTGGGTATGAGGGATAGGATTGTCATGGCTGCAAACCTTGCGCAAGAATAAATGCACCCACTAATCATCCGTGGGAGAGGGGGTATTTTGGTAAACGAGTAACACGAGTAATACGACATAGACGAGATCAATGGTTATGGTTAAAGTGTGATTATGACTTTTCTAACTTTGAAGTCATATAATCCCATTTTGACACCTGGTTAGGAGCCCCCAACCACGTCACCATCTACAAAGTTGTCAATTATATAATTATGTCATCAATCATTACGTAGTTCACTTTTTTAGAGAAAGTAAAAACTCAAGAGTTGTACGTTCGAGGATATCTTTTTCTTCCCCAGTTAATTGCATGGTGTCATCACTAGACCATTGTAATAATGCCAGTTGAAGTTGGTGTAACTTCAGCACCATGGGTTTATGCCGTTTATGTTGATGGTCATCATCCGCCATGGAATCTTGAGTTTTATGGGATTCCCCTTCATCAACTTCAAGAGGAGGGGTCGATGACCGTTTGGATTTCTTCTTCTTTTGCTTGTCCTTGGTGACCTTTTTAGCTTTGCTTCGAGTGACTCGTTTTGGAGTAGATTCAACATTAACATCAACCAGGACCACCTCAATTCCATCATCTTCGCCCATGATATCATCTGGTTCGATTCCAATGGCCATATCTCCTGGCATCAGTTGCAGAAACTTATACATGGGGAACTTCATCAACAGATCTCGATCAAGTTCGATGATAACCCCAAGATCCTTTACTTTACACAAGAGATCATCAAATGTATGACAATCATATTCCGATCCCGATTGAACCACTTGGGTCGCCTTACATTGATAAACCGTCTTAAGCATCATCTTATACGATGTCCATTTCACTTCCTCGATTGCTCCTTTACAGAAATACAATTCTTTAACCAGGTCAATGAATAATTCCGGATTGGTTTCAATAAAAGGCAATGCCATATCATCATGGTTGATCCGAGGGATGACATATGGAATGAGCTGAGGAATATTGATCACATTATGATAAAATGTCAGTTCAGACCATTTAACTGGATCAATAACCTCTAAATCCCCTTCAAATGTGGTAATAACCCATTCAATTAACCCTCCAACATCAGTTTGACTATCAATTTTGGTAAGTAAGAAATTAATGATCGAAAGCGTATCGGGAGTCGCTTGTTCAACCACAGCATCAAATGCCGATTTCCATAATAATCCATCATCAGGCAATGGCATCCGATAAAGAAAGTTGATGATCTTTTCCGAGTCAAGTTGCCAATTCAATTGATTAGTGAAAAAGCCCCCACCAATAAGTCTTCGAGAAAATAATTCCTGACAAACATCACTTTCAATGATTTCCAATATTGAAAAATGATTACCCAATAATTGAATTAACTTTTCACCAAAGGTGACGTCATCATAGATGGCTATCCCCCCAAATACCATCAGGATGGATTGAGAAAGCACCTCGAGCTTATCATTATCATTCAAATGGGTCAACGTCTTCAAGAATGAATTGATTAATTGGATTATTCTAGTTTGATCATGACCAAGACTATTAATAGCATGGCGAAGCACCGGGGCCAAGTATTGAGGATGACCAGCAACCCATCTCGTGGGGAGATTATTCAATTCTTCCATTCGGATCAAGTCACCCCCTTCAAATCTCATATCATTATAAGGAACAAATGGTGATTCACAAAGTAAATGATTCAAAAGCTTAAACCCCAGCATTCTAAATTCCGAATCACTATCTTCATTGAAATAGGCACCAACAATCGCCGGGGAAACAATTTCTTGCCATAAACCAACTAAGGTCTTGGTATTCATTTCTGCAATTGTCCGATGACAAGTATAATAAATCACCATCGAGATGAATCCATTGATTTGTGGCAATGAAAGTGATGGAAGCCATTTCAACGGAAGGAGGATATTTTGAGCATGGGATTGAAGACTATCATTATTGGTAAATGCCGTCCACAGTGATGAATCTTGTCCCAATCGGAATAATAATGCCCCCCAGCTTTTAATGGCAGCATCCCCATGACCTTCCCGATTGACTAAATAGGGAATGTCAAACCATTGATAATGACGAGGGTATACTGCCACCACCAATGTCGACCAAATTGAAAGAGCTTGATCATAATGTCCATTTTGAATCATTTTCTCAAGCTTGCCAATGACAAATTCTCTCCCAGTACAGGTGACTGGCGATTGATCGCCAATCGTCAGTTGGGTGATGATATCGAGATGATCCTTTGTTAAATCAGTCTCAAAAAAATAATCAAGTGCTTCAATAACACTAGGATATTTTGTCGCCATGATCCCAAGTTGACAAAATGTATTGGTGACGGTATCGACGGTTTTAGTCAATGTGGATGCCGTAGATAACAGACTCACCAATAAGTGACCCATCC
Organism: Diutina ranongensis (nom. inval.); assembly: GCA_030569815.1. Lineage (NCBI taxonomy): Eukaryota > Fungi > Ascomycota > Pichiomycetes > Serinales > Debaryomycetaceae > Diutina > Diutina ranongensis (nom. inval.). Next base: position 54,056 of record JAJMLP010000059.1, read on the forward strand.
AATGACCGGCATTCTTCGCCATAAGCGCCAGGAAGATGACAAAATAATTATAAAACGCAATCATTCTTTCACCCAACACCGTGGAACTGGAAAAGCATTGCATGTTAAGTAATGCCATTAACATCCGTTCGATAATATCCGAGTTATCGAAAATCAATCTCCGTTTATACCGGGAAAACCGACAATCTTTTAAGATTTGAAGCAAAGGTAACGTTAATGCCTTGGACACTTGAGGTTGACAAATGAGATTAGCTGCGGTTTGGTAGATCCATTTAATGTCATCAACGGGTAAATAATTGTTTAATTCCTCATCTGCCATAAACGAATTGATAAGTCTTAACCCTTGACCAATCGTTCTTACTTGGAAAGGGTCATTACCACTGGTGGTAAGTTCATGTAAAAGTTGAGTGATATCCAGTCGGATAATCAGCGTCAATATTATCAAAGGAGTTTGATTAGATACTTTCAGATGGATGAAATGATTGATCAATCGTTGTGACCGGTTTTGCTTGAGGAGATTGGTCAAACTGGCATACACTTCGAGTCTTCTCAAAAACAGAGCTTGTCGAAGGACACGAAGACTTCCAATTACCAATTGAATGGCATCATCGGCGCTATTTAATTCCACTTCCACCACTAACCCTGGAGTCCAGAACCTCAGGTCGCCATAATTCTTCCCCTTATGAATAGGGTCATCATTATTGATAATTTTCAAGATCAGCTTTGGTGGAGGCGTCATCACTAATCTATCAGGAAGGTTGGATTTATCCTTGATTGGGGTTTCCAATTCATTACTAAACTTGACCACTTTTTTCAATGGACTCCCCGTGCCCTTTTTAATGGGACTGGAGTATACTTGACGAAGGAGACCAGGCAGACTATCATCAACCACTTTTATAGGAGACAGATCAATCTCGGGTCGATTGCGTTTGGCTCGACTTCGGGTTGACCTGGTGGTGGTCATCGAGATGATGGATTTATTACCAGTCATCGCTTCGGGGATGAAACGCGTCTTGCAGTACTATCGTGATCTTTCAAGGGCTTCAAACCACACACAAAGAAAAAACCACCTCAAATTGTACTAAACCCGATACCGAGTCGTTCGATCGATGTCATGTCATTAAATTAATCTATTTACGGGTTCTTTTTGAACGTCGAAGTGAAGTAGATTCCAAGTCTTCTTCATCATCATCGTCATCGTCTTCACGGGTACGTTTCCGGGGATTTTCTGGTTTCTTCTCTTCCGCTTCGATGATCTCGATATCATCATCTTGTTCATCATCAATAACCGATGCAATATCCAGGAGGTCTGATGTATTGCTTTCTGAGACATTGTTACCATCTTCATTAGATTTCTCTGGTTGGATGTCATCATTTGAACCGGTGATATCGATATCGACATCTTGCTTCTTGTCGTCGGATTCAACCAGGCTCTCCTTGAGATCTGGTTCATCATTAATTTCAACAATATCTTCTTCCGGCTCATCCTGCACCTCAACAACATCTTCTTCCGGTTCATCCTTTACCTCAACTATATCATCTTCCAGTTCATCCTTCACCTCAAGGATATCTTCGTCAGCGGGTTCATCCTTGACCTCAGCAATATCTTCATCAGCCAGTTGTTTAACCTCTTCATCATCAATCTTGGCTTCTTTCTCTTTTTCTTTCTCCGCGTCTTCTTCATCTTCTTCTTCACCTTCTCCATCTTCTTCAACATCGTCCTCAGCATCAGAGAGGACAATATTTGGTGCTTCCCCATTCATCATCGGTTCTCCTTCCAATATTTTGTTTATACCTAACCAATCGGTATTCCCTTGACGAATTTGCTTCCAAAGAAGACCATTGCGTTCTTCAATTGCCTCAGCATCTCCTCGTTCAGCCGGCTCTTTCAACATGGCGATTTTTTCACCAAGATTATCATCTCCAGTCACTTCAGTTTTTAGCTTATCCAATCCGGTGCCTGTTTGCATGATTTTAGTTAAAGTAGGGGTAATATAGGTATTTCGGAATAACGTCACCTTGTAAACGAAATTGGAAGCCATTTCACCAATGACCTTTTTCACTTCGGAAGTCTCCAATAATTTCCGGTCTAAGATCGCCTTACCTGTAGTTGGATTCTTCCCATTCTGAAGCCATTCACACCATGCTTGTTCATTTTCTATCACCACCTCGACAAATGATAGGAATTCACTTGAGGTAGCCTTTAAATGGGCACGAACATTGTAATAGATCTTCAATGCAAGAGGTTTACATGAAGGTGGCAATCGGATATCACCCAATAACGGCAGCGACGAACCGACAAATCTCGATAAGAAAACGTAGATTTGAAGAAACAATTCGAGTCGATGGATTGGATCATCCAATGCCGAATAAAACCCCTTCTTATTGAATTGATCATCATCCCAGATACTCCATAATGATTGGGGAAACTCAACCAATTCTTCTCCATGACAAACATCTTGACGAGCCCGAATCAATTGCTCAGGAATCTTGCGAGTATTGTCTCTCCAGTACTTATCTTGAACTATCATCTCATTGACCACCAGTTTCATTAGATTAAATCCCAGAGCCACTTCTCGAGCTGGATTATGCCCAACCCAGGCTTCAAAATCATTCATCATCACCTGTACTTGACGTAAATCATCAATATAAGCATTTTCAGTGTTAAGTTTGGGCACCCGCCGAGTAGATGAAGTAAACGTTGAATTCAACCCAGTTTTATCATTAAACAGAAGCGCCTTGGCGATGTATCGACGCACCTTGGCCTTTAGGTTATCTCTAACCGAATCTTCAATAGAAAGATAATAATCAGTAATAAGATTACAAATCTCAAGCATCTTCATTCGATCACCAGGGATACTAGGGTTGCAAATATCTCCAAGAATCGCCCCTTGTCTTGATTCCATATATTGCCAAAATGACTCGAGTTGTTGTCCCCAAACCCGAACCAATTGGAAGACGATTTGGTGAAGACCACCAAAGAATATCACTTTGGCCGGTTGGTATTTTTGATGTTGATGGAGATAGATGGTAAAATCAAGGATGATCGCCAATTGTTCGATATACACAGATTGGGTTTGTTCTTCACCATTAACCGTAAGAATCAGAATCAAGATACTTCCAATAGCTTGCCGAAACCCTAACCCAACATTATCATCGTTTAGTTTTAATATTTGTTCTGCAGTGGTGGCGAAGTCGTCGTCTCCTTCACCATGCCAATTGGTGAGGCCATCGACATCGTGTGGTCGCAGATTGACAAGATCTAGAACCAACAGTCTGGTGGATGTGACCTGGGTAGAAAAATCACCGTCAACTGCCTTCCCCGCAGTCATGTAAATTTAAATGCAAGTTCGAGGATGGATAAATTGATTGTCTTGTTTCACTCAGTCGCAATTGAGAAGCGAATGCACACGTGACACATCACATGACCCATTGAAAGCTACGCGCAAAAACATCTTATCCAAGCACACCTCTCAACGAATACCGCTGGGTGGCTGCGAACGATTGGTTTCCAAACGATGTCGGACCGCGATAAGAAGAAAATGCTGGCAAAGCTTTTGGCGTGCATGGAGAGGGTGCAGCTGCTTGTGGACAATGATGGCTATCTCCTTCTCGAAACCTTCCATCGCCTCCCCCCAAGACTGCTCGTTGATTATTTCAAGTTAGTCAAACGTCCCATTCTGTTTCATCAGATCGCCCGCAATATCCTGGGGAATAAGTATAATACGGGGCAAGAATTTGTCGATGACTTAATCCAGGTGTGTTGGAATGCTCGACTTTATAACCATCGGGATTCCCGAATTTTTCATCAAGCTTTGGTTCTTAAGCATCATATTTTGACCGAAGTCATTCCTAAATTACAAAATGAAAAGGCCGTCCCCGATCATCTGAGCATCACATACACCCATCTTGGTGAATTGCCTGATGGTCCTGACGAACCGATAGTTGATGAAGTATTACTCACACAACCGGTTAAGAATGATGAATTTGCCCCAGAACCACTGCCGGCGCCTCTGGCAAGTGCCACTCCTGGTCCCCTGTCGTTGTCTCGCATCCTGACTCCTCATACTCATTCAAAGCAAAAGCCATTGGAACTGGGGATTCGTAGAGGGAGACCTCCCATCATTGATAAACCTTTTGAAATTAGAATCAAGATGATTTTAAAGGCGTTTAAGAAGTTGAGAGACCCTAACAATGAAGCAAGACTGTTGATTCAACATTTTGAAAAATTGCCCGATGCAAAGTACAATCCTCTGTACTATCAAGTGGTACAAAATCCCATCTCCTTGAATGAAATCAAGATTAAGGTAAGACTGAGAAAGTATACCGAAGTTGATCAATTCATTAATGATTTGAATTTGATGTTTGCCAACACAAAACAATTTTACGAACATGAGCCTTACCTGGAAGAATATATCGACTTTGAAAATTTTAACCGAGAAGCAGGTATTATCATTCAACAAGAACTTTCAAAGAGTGAACAAGAGCTTATTTCTGCTCTGACTTCAGGCAATGATGGCATCATTCGTATTCCCTATGATAAGATGGATGTCAATGGTTATACTTATAAGATTGGTGATTGGGTATTAATTCAAAATCCCAATGACCCTGACAAGCCTACTGTGGGACAAATTTTCCGTCTTTGGAGTACCGATGATGGTAATAAATACACTAATGTCTGTTGGTACTACCGACCCGAACAAACTTGTCATAAGGAAGACCGGCTTTTCTTTTTGAACGAAGTTTGTAAAACGGGGCAATACCGTGATCACTTGGTGCTGGAAATTGTTGGGCCCTGTTATGTGGTATTTTTAACTAGATACCAGAAGGGCGATCTTCCCGATGGTGTGATTCCAGATGGTGCCCCATGGTTTATCTGTGAATTCCGGTATAACGAACTGAGTCATGTGTTTAATCGGATCCGAACATGGAAGGCTTGTCTCCCGGATGAAGTTCGGGATTCATATGAACAACCGTTAATCCCATTGCATGAACCAAGAAAGTTGATTAAATATGAATCACCCATTCGATCATTATTATCGGCTGATGCTTATGTGGGGATGCCAATTCCTGAACCAACTCAAGGTCCCATGCAAAATACCCCTCCGTTAACCGGGTCGGTATTTTTGGATGAACTGGTACCAAGTGATGATTTGGGTCAATACATTTCTTCTCCAAATGTCACGGAATTACCCGAACGTGATGAAACTAGTCTGGGACGTCACGCCTACTTATTCACCCCCATCTCTCAACTTAAGGGAGGTGGTGGTCCCCTGACTGCTCATTACGTGAACAATTACGGTGGCTTGACGCCATCACCAGCGGTCAACCCTTCTAATATCGGACTTTCGTCAGTGTCCATTCCTTTGGAATTTTCAGATCCTTACCCGGGGTATAAACCCCTTCAAATGCAAATGCAAGAACAACCACCGAAGCGACATCAAGATAATCAAATGATGTATGGAGCAAGTCACCCCCTCCAACCTCAATTATTCCGCCGAGCGGGTGATTTCTCGACATTACAACCCCCTCAAACGAAAACACTGATCTATCTGACCAACTTTCCTGGAGGGGTGGTATCATATGCCATTCCTGATGTCGACGGTAGTCTTAATGGCGCCAGTGACCAATTGAACAAACGGATCCGATTATCTGAAGAAGGTGATGAAGAGACGGATGTGGTATTTTACCGAGCTCCACCAACGGCAGTGTTCTCCAATCGTATCGTTACTAACGATGGTATAGAATTTGGCAACCTGGCGAAATATTTGGCGTGGAAATTAAAGCAAGGGCTTTAAAGATGGTTTGGTTAAGATAAAGGTGCAACGGTGTGTATAGCTAGTTTAATAATATGTATTATAATATTTTCCCCAGAACTTTATTGGCATTGGGTACGTGCCTTTGCTGGTTACAGTTTTATCATTTTCTAGAATTGGCTTGGTCCCTCACTGCTCTTTTTATTGTGTTAATATCATTCATCACTTTCATGATAAGATCTTCCCTTTTTGCAGTATCATCTCGGGAATAGCCACAGTATCTTGTAAAAGTCGTTATCATGTCTGCCAAGTCTCCACCAAAGTCGTCCAAATGTACCCATCTGATTAAGTTCCTGAATATTTCATAGAAGTCTCTCGGTGATAACCTGTCGATGTCGTTTACCATGTTATCCATAAATTTGAACAAATCAGTTACATAATCCTCTCCTTCACATCTCCCTTCCAGGATTTCCAAGGCATAAGATTGGTTAATCATTCTTGTCCGTTTGTTGACTTCATACTTTTTGAAGATTTCTAATAATGTTTCCACATTTGTCATCGCCTTTGCTTGTAAGTCAATTGGATCTTTCTCATCGTATTCTTGTAACGATGTTTCGACCTTGAACGATAAAACTTCGTTGAAAACACTTATCTCTTCATATTCATCAGCAGAACGAGCTACCGGTTTGGCATTGCTTCTCAACCATTCAATCACTGAATTGGCATCATAGAGATTTTTGATGTTTCTCAACATCGTACTCAACTCCCCCCAATCGGTTAAATAACTTGGTACAGATCTTCTATTTTGATCCCCATTAACCTTAATTACATTCGTCGGTTGTAAGAACTCCTCGTTAGTTGATGTTTCCAGGATAGCATCCAGTTCGGTGCAAGTATTTGGCGATTGTTGATTTGGGTCGGAAACGTTAAAATCATCGAACTTTTCATTTAGACCATCACTTTCCGTTTCATAATCAACACTTGTAGTTCTTTTATCCTTTGTCAAATGCAATCCATTTTCCCTAGCATTTCCATAGTTCGCTGATAACTTGTCGTTGTCAGTGGACTTTGCTGTATTGCCCCAGTGTTGTAAGCTAATCTTGCTTTGATCAATTTTTCAATTAATGATATGAACTTGTCATCTCTTAAACCACACTTTTCGATTTCAGATATCAAGAGGTTTTCAAGTCTCGTAATCCTGTATACCTCATCGTGTTGGAGTGACGATCCAAGACCCGGAACGGTTTGGGCAACAGTTCGATCGGGAACATTCCACTTCATGTGTTCCTCATTAGTAGATTGCTTCGAAGGGGTTTGCTTGTTAGGATTGGCCATTTGAGCAATGAATTCGTTCAAATAGGGGGTTTGGTTGTTAATCGAAAGGTGATTGTATCAGTTAATCAATAGCAGTTTAAGCAACGCTTAGATTAGGGGGTTTGTACCCTGAGGAAACAGGGGGTTTTGACAAAAGTAAAAGTAAAGGTCTCTGTATTCGAAACAGATGATTAACTTTAAATTGGTCTTAATTCCTGCATAATGCGCGGTTTGCCAAATTTGGCATATCTCCAACTCCGGGTAACAAAGAATATAGCCCAAGAATAGTAAAGTGTAGAGGACAGAGGAGGAAGCAAAGAGGGACACAGAGTGTCGTGTCAGAATACAGAGTTCAGAGTACAGAGTAAGCAGAATATAGAGCACAGAGTTTATAGTATAGAGTGTAGAGTACAGAATGTAGAGAGCAGAGAACAGAGTACAGATTACAGAGTACAGTCAACAGACAACAGACAACAGAAAGCAGAGAGCAGAGAGCATGTTACAGAGGCTAGAGAACAGAGAACAGGGTACAGGGCACAGAGAACAGAGCACAGAGAACAGAGACCAGAGACCAGAGACCAGAGACCAGAGACCAGAGACCAGAGACCAGAGACCAGAGACCAGAGACCAGAGCACAGTGCAGAGTACAGAGTACAGAGATCAGAGCAGAGAGCAGAGTATAGGCAGCAGAGCATAGGCAGCAGAGTATTGCCAAAAATGGCAGAGTATGGCAGAGAATTCAAAAAAACGGCAGAGTATAGGAGCAGAGTAAGCAGAGAATTCAAAAAAACAGCAGAGTATTCAAAAAAATGGCAGAGTATATCAGCAGAGAAGGCAGAGTATTGAAAAAAACGGCAGAGCATAGCAGAGAATTCAAAAAAACAGCAGAGTATAGCAGAGAATTGAAAAAAACGGCAGAGTATAGCAGCAGAGTAAAATTCTAGCAGAGTAGAATGTTAGCAAAATCTCATATCGCGAGTTTTTTTCCACAGCGAGAGTACCCACCGATTCACAGAAATTCGCACTTTACACTGACTTTCTGATTTTCGCTCCTCACTGATCTTCGCACAAATTTCCCACTCCACTGATTTTCGCCCTCCACTTATTTTCGCCCTCATAGTCTTTTTCGCTCTCTAGTGGTCTTCGCCCTCTCATTGATCTCCCACTAACCATCACCAACCACCAACTACAATTATGGTAAAACAACAAAATGATAGTAGATTAAAGGAAATTGTAAACCATAGGTAAAAAGACCTTAAAGTACTACTGGTGATACCCTAGGATCAAGTACTAGTGATGCCCTACGATTCATGCCATAAGCTTGATTAGATGTGCTCCCTCCTGCACATAAGATCACACTGAGAGATTGCGAACAAAACCATCCAGCCATCAACTTGACCACTTAGAATTATTTCCTCCTGCACATAACCATTGAACTACGACTGTCAAGGTAGAAGGGAACTATGATTGAAAAAAAAAAGGCATATTCATGTAAAGAGATTTCAATCATTAAATATCCCTTAAAATAATATCATTGAACGCATGATCCGATACAATTTTAACTCAATTTGTCCTGTGTTGTCGTTTGTGGGTATTAATCCATCAAACCATTCGAAGTCGCACGTGATAAATCCTGCACATAAACGATTAAAAACAAGGTCGAGGAGAGCTTGAATCAAAAAAAAGGTTCTTGTATCACCTTGAAAATACGATATTCATTAAATATCACACGAAATAAAATGATGGAGCATATTATCAGATGCCATTTCGAATTATTTTGCCGTCTTTTTGTTAATTTTAGATATTGACCAATCAGATCACTGGAAAAAATCGTGCGAAACTCAAAATGTTCAAAAAGTCGTGTTAAAACCGGGCTATTTTTAGAAAAAGTCCAAAATCGCACTTTTTGAGTTTGTGTAACTTTCTCA
>JAJMLP010000060.1:0-62188 GCA_030569815.1 Diutina ranongensis (nom. inval.)
GTGGATCGAGTTCGTCTAATTGGAACTACGGTTCTCCTAGTAACGACCATGACAGTAACAACCCCATTTTCCAATTGCTTTCGCGGAATCAAGACCACATCCCTGATGGTGAAATGTCTACTCAATGGTATACCGATCTCGGTGCATACCCTCTGAGTTTCTCGGGCTTGGATGTTGATAAGTGGTGGTCTATTGGTGGCGACTCCGAAATCACCAACTATGTCAGATTAGATGATTTATCCGTTTGGAAATACTTGGTGTCGTACAAGACCGATGACCCTTCCAATGCTAACTTGGACACCACTAAACTTAAGGCTTCTCCTTTGTGGGAAATTCAAGATACCGCTGCATTGATCGATGCCTCAAACAACTACGGATCAATTGTTCAAAAATTTGCCGTTGACTACGTTGGCTACAGCATTGACGGTGGTGAATGCTGGGCCATGGTTCATCATGTCCTTTCCAACAACAATATGGTCCTGAAGCAATAAATCCATGGTTACCCTATCTTTGAAGCTGTTGCTGATGGTAACGGAAACCAACAATTCAACTTGAACCGTGACGAAATCCGTCCTGGTGATATCATCCAATACCGGTCTGCTAAAATCCTCGTTGATGGAGGTGTTTGGGGTTACGGTAGTCCCGACCACACCGCAATCGTTGAAAGTGTCGAAGGCAAGACCATTAATTTGTTGTCTCAAAATGTTTCACCATGCAGATGTATTGAACGTACCAGTCATGACATTGATGCCTTACAATCTGGGTGGTATGTTGTCTTCCGTCCCATGTCTAACGACTGGTTAGGCGGTGACATGTACCTCTTGAACAATTAAAATATGAATTTGATAGATACGGATAACTAATAGAATTTTATAGAGAAATGTAATAGAAAGAAGAACTTTTAAAAATGCTTATCAAATGAAATATAACAAAAGACAAGTATATATTAAGGTTAATTGTATTCCAATTGTTGAATGGCGACTTATTTGGGAGTTGTCCCCAAGGGAGTTCCCTAGTAAAAGTCCTGAAATGAGTACCCCCATCCTAACTAATCTAAATAGTTATTGGGAGATAATAATTGTTGTAGTTCCACCAAATTGAAAGAAACCAATTTGATAGTAGGTCTTGTATTCATTTAAAAACAGGAACACACCTCCTACAGTTTTTACTTTATCTTACTTTACCCAAAACTCCCATTCCTATTTTGAGGTACAATACTCCACCCCAAGCTTAAATCAATTCAAGTGCCCCTGTTCAAAATGTTGATAAGTCCTTTCGTGATTCTAGACCATTAGTCCAACTTTTAAACCAAATGTGCAGCATCGTTACCAAGATTTCATTATGAGCACGCGTTCGTGATAATCGCACATATTCATTAACCCAAAAAATATAAAAAGTTCTCGAAGAACCAATATGTACTCCGGTACAGGGAATCGAACCCTGATTTGCTCGGTGAAAGCGAACCGTGATAGCCATTACACTATACCGGAATTGATGTCAGCCGTACAGTTCTCTATATTGACATCCTGAAGTTTCAGGACCAGGTAATTACCAATAACACTTGATTCCACTAACTGACAACGTCTTTTTGGCACCCAAATTTGCAGTTACATTTTATAGATACTTATCACCAAATTTGGATTCACATCTAGAGATGACATGCGGAAAACTCTGCTACTGCATCCTGTACCATATTAAAGGGCCGTATGCCCTACGTAGAAGATATACACAAATACATATACAGCTATAAACTACACCCCATTTTTACCTTCCCCATTGAACCTTCGCTTACCCCAATCTCCCCCTTTCCGTGGTCATGTCTAACATGTATAACTCATATGAGGACTTTTCCAAAGAAAAGGTGCCCCAATAATTATATATACTACAGCGTTGACATGGTAATGGTTTTCCAGTTAGCCTTAAGAGATGTCGTACAACATTATGGGAAAAGCTTAAAATCATTGACGAGAGTGTCAGCACCAATACTATGGAAGAATCCCTCGACTTTCATTGTCAGTAAAGGAAGAACCCAACGACTTGAGGTCACCAACGTCCGAAGAGCACCTAAAAAAAAATAATAGCGTCCTCTGTTAAAACCAAAAAAGAACTCTCCGGCGGGGAATCGAACCCCGATCACGCGCGTGACAAGCGCATATACTAACCGTTATACTACCGAAGAACTTGTTGGACGATTTTGCAATTTTAATTTTAAGTATGTTGATGTTATTGTGAATTCGTTGGATCATATAGGTTTTTTGGTTGAAAAAAGCAAATATTTTTGTCATAACTTTTATTTAACCTATAGGAAAATAGTTTTTCCTTTTGTATTTTCATAAATTTATTGACTCTACTTCTAAAGACTGTATATTTTGCTTACTTGAAAACTGATTATATGATTGTTATATTGTTTTCGAGAGAAGGGTAAATCACACCAGTGTAACTACCAAACTTGCTCGTTAACACAGCATTATTTTTTTCCTGACAGTACTTGACCCTATTGACAGAGGTTGGGGTAGGTAATAAAGGATAAAACAAATAGGACCTATAGATTGCTGTTACCGATAGCTATTACTCGCAATTCACGAAGGAGGTGTTATATAAAATGTCAAATGTTTGTCACCATAAACGGTATTATATTAATTGGCTTGTTCCCTACAGCTAATTTCAGAATAGACATAACCCCTATTATGACCTTATATCCGAAGACAGCCACCAACAGAGTTGATTAGAGAGACATCAAAAGCATAAAGAAATGACTTCATATTTAAGAATGCATAAAAAAGTAACCAAAGAGTATCATTTGTTAAAGGTTTTAGAAGAATCCCCCTTGATGTTCGGAGTAATTTGTGTTGGGATCCATCACGTTGATCTACAAGCATAACAAATCTCCGGATTTTGTTTGGGCGAGATGTTGGCTAGTGACTCTATTCGAGTTTTGGTGGATTTCTAGTATGATGAAAAGCGACAGCCAATTTGTAGGATTCCGTTCTCTTGAGATATTTGTTGATGTCCATGATGTCATTCTTAATGCTGTCGCTTCCCATAGATGTTTCTAGTTCAGACAAGGCTCTGAACAGTCTGTGAATTCCAGCTCTTTCAGTATTAGGATCCTTCCCGTGTTTATCGAAACAGAGTTCAAATAATAGGTCCTTGGTATTTCCATAAAATATTCCAATGCCCCGCAATGGGTTCCATCTCCGGGTGACACTTTATCTGAGTCAAATCAGTCGTCTTATACCGACCCATGGCTATTTCCAGTGAGGATGGCATTTATAGTAACACAGTCCTCGATTGCTTTCTCTCTGAACATGTCATTCACAGTATTCTCTGGCTCCCTTTGGTTATCAGGTGATATCGTAATAACTTTTCAGTAACTGTGCATTAAGGCCATGACCTTTGAAGTTTCCTCGTCGCAGCCAATTCTATTAATTGAAAACTTTTGATCACGTGATACGCGATATTTACTATGATCCTTATCTCTCTTTTTGACTCATATCTATTCGTTCAGTCCGGTTCTGACAGACATTATTATAAATTGGGGTTGATTGAGTTAATTGAATAGTTACCCGAGAAGGTAAAATGAATTTGCTAATTGATGTAGATGTGTATTTTAATTTAGGGCATCGCGCCTCACAGATAAAGGATGTCGTGGTACCTAGTACACCATTTAATATTGTCACTTGCATACCTTTTAGGGTCTTTGGTCAGAGCACAATGAAGGTAATCAATATGAGTCTTCATAGTAGGGAAATCCTATTTGGTTTGTATTCTAGTCATTTTCCTGCTTCTTGTGTATCTTGTAGAATCTACAAAAAATGTAGTTTTGTTATCTTGAGTTTACGAACATAAAAATCTACTTATAAAGCAACAACATTTTCGGTGGAGCTTTGTTGGACTTTTCCGATTTGAACGGTGTCAGCATCATGATTAACCACAATATAGGCAGACTTCAAGAAAGCATCACCAAGAATATTGACACCAGCAGCAGTAGAATCTTGAATCCCAAAGTAACACTTGCCCGTTGGAACCCCATTACGGTTTGTTTCAGGAAACAGCAAATCGGTAAAAGGAACTTTAATTTCAAGTCCATTGAACCAGAATGATAATGATTGGCTGGCATCTGGGTTACAGGTGAAGTAGAAATTCCCATTCAGAGAATGGGAAACTCCTGGTACCTTCAACGAAGTAATCACTGAGGCAGGGAGATAAATAAGGGTAGTTCCGGTGTCAAAAATGGCATTAAGGGGCTTCGAGTAGGAAGTTGAGCCATACTTGATCAGGGCAATAAGTCCCTGGTCAAATTGGTCAGTAGCAGATGGTCCTTTAGGAACAGTTACCAACAGCCCACTGATTTTGTTCTTATCGTATCCACCAAAAACAAAGTGCCCATCCGACTGTTGAAGGGTATACCCATACCCATTGGTAGCAATCAAACCTTCATCTTTTAACTTTTGGGTAAAGTTAGGGTAGGTTGGACCAGACCCCGAGGCGTAAGGAGCTTCGTTTTCAATCTTACCAACACCCAAGATCCCGTTAATAGTTCCTGAGGTAAGGTAAACATTATCCGCCAATGCCCATTCAGCTCCAGTTACTTCAACTCCTCCTTCAACAAAAAGGTTGGAGGTACCAAGTGTCCCTTGAACGGTACTTTGATCACCATATCTGATTGAAAAATCTTCACCATTGGAAACCCAACCACCAGTGTCGGACAACTTTGATTGATCGATCCACAAATCAGATGACCCCGTGTCAAGAACAACTTTAAGAGAGTTACTGGAAGAACCAACACCAACATCGATGAAATAACTGGAACCAGTACCGTACAAATCAACTTCAGGAGTAGATCTGACATGGTTTGAAGCATCAGGCTTTGCATGGCGATGAGGACTGAAATGCTTGGTGCCCTTAGTTTCCGACAAGGGAAACGAAAGAACTTTGGAATTTTCATTTCGGATCGCTAAACCATTAACCATAGAAGTTAAGGTGATAGCAAGAGTTAAGATTGTTTGAGTAGAAAGCATTGGTGGATTCTGATTAAAAATTGAGGTTTTCATCAACTATTTATACATCATAATTGAGGCGATTTGTAGATAAGTGTTAACTTGTAGTTGGTGGTGTGTCTCCTATCTCATAACTGTGGCCCCATAAGGGTAGTATACATCTTTAAGCGAGAATGAGCATGTGGTAGTTTTGGTTTATTTTTGTGTCAAGATATTCGCAGCGTCATTAAAATCTCTTGGTGTCTGTAAGCCCTCTTAACACGATAGAAATTTTTTAAATATAAATCAAAAAATCAAACCAAACAAATTACATTAGTATTCATCGAATACCTATATTACTTAGCTTAGAAGCCACAATGTATATCCAGATTGTGGTTGATGATATTTTGCCATTCTTCGCCGTACGAAACCGCGGCACAAAATATAGATCAGCCCTTCAGGTGCATTCCACTAATTGGCAACGGCGAAAATCTATGAAGCTATATATAGCTTTGTATCACTTGGCACATCTCGCTAGATGAGACATCTTAGTGACACTTCCTCGTATTGAGTGCATAATTCTATTACTTTTACGTCGCCAAATAACTGAGATCGAAAACTTGGTGGCTTCCATGCGTGGCTCTACTTGATAGCAATACGTCAATTTGATAACATTGTTGTAATCGGAAATTTTATCCGATGCGTTAAAACTCAATCATCACGACACATTATTGACATAACCAAAGAGTCTTTCAATGTTCATTTTTCAGATGAACATTTTAATCTTCAGTTAACTTGACAGAGGTCACACCTTATAGAACAATTCATTATATATACAAATATTTATGGAGAAATTATAAAATACTCACTATCAGACTAGGTGACTTTATCAAAGGAGCCACATCCTCGGTGCCACATCCTTAGTGCCTATCCATTGACGTTAAACCTTTGGAAACAATGAGTTTCATTGTTAAAGTACTACTTGCATAGCAATAGAGCCGTGCAAACTATCATACCTGTTCTTAGATACGCTATATTGTTTTGTAAAAGGGGTGAGTGGGGTAAGTGACATATTTTGGAGTTCCGTCTTGTGTCCAAATGGTTACTTTGAATGCCCCATCCAAATATATTTGAATATTAGTTTATGGTCATTGGATTTTGAAGCCCATTTGATGTGATAAGGACATCAATGGGTTATACTTATTAGATATGAGGAAACCCCTCCACTAGTCTGTTGGGCAGGTTCACGAGGGTTATCTGTCTGTCTTACGGTATCTACCACAAATCGGTATTTCATTACTAGACCACCTAGGTGATATTACAATTTCCCTTTAGCATCAATATATTTTTGGGAAAATCAATGTTAAAAAATGGAAACCCCAATAAATTTATGAAAAACAGAAGTACTTCGTTTCACTCAGGCCCGTTGATAAAACCATTGGGCCGATTCCTGTAATTAATCTGTCTTTTCGTTGACTATACAGTATCTACGGCATAATTGGTATTTCCCGCCGAAGCATTTTGAGACTTTCCCATGGTTTCAAAATATTTACGACAAACCCCGCCAAACAATTAGCCTGGTTAGCTCAATCGGTAGAGCGTGAGACTCTTAATCTCAAGGCTGCGGGTTCGAGCCCCGCATTGGGCTTCGTTTTTTGTTAGGTTGTTTTTCATATTCTTACATTTCATCTGTTGCATCGCGTGAGCTCATCTTAAAAAGTTCGCAATTGCTTTTTTGACGCAAAAAATTAATTCTTGGTTAACTGTTGTCTACGATTATCTTAATAGCCAGGCGTATCTCTTGTGTATAAATTATCTTTGACCCCATATCTGCTGTTTTTGATTCTGTTTTATGTGAGAGATACAGTTTAAATTTTAAGAAAACAAGCCGCTTTTCATCAAAGCGGATTTAGCTCAGTTGGGAGAGCGCCAGACTGAAGTTGAACTTCGGTCCCTGAAATCTGGAGGTCTTGTGTTCGATCCACAAAATTCGCAATCTTTTTTATTATTTGTTTTATTAGTAGTTGCAAGATTGTATTGAGATCTGATCTAACTAAATAGTCAAATTAAAATAAAGTCTCGTATACTCGAGACATATCAGTACGAAGTCACCTCATAATTAAACTATGTGATAAAATCGATTTTATTTGATCCAATTATTAGTATTCATTATTTATGTTTTTTCTTATTTTTTTGGATATTCCGATTTGGTAATATACCAACTACCCAATAAGTGGGCAGCAACTAGGACGTCAACCCTGTATCTAGATAATAAAAAAAAGAAACTTCCAAAGAACAAATCAAGTATAAAGATAAGCGTACAAATAAATGCATCTCGCTTAAGGCCTTGGGTACAAAATGATATGACGATAAGCGGAAATTCTAGAGAGAATTCAATGGACACAGTAATCCGTTCCAATTTCCTTTTGCAAGGTATTTTTGAAACCAATTTTTGTCAGAAAAGCAACAAAAATAAAGAATTAAACGAATAGATATGTTCCAAAACATGACATTGGATCACTGTTGATACTGGGGTGGGAGTATCACGTGATTAAATAGAATTTACTGCGATGGTGAACAAAATCACCGGTCGTTGATTTTGATATACGGAATCGAATCGATTATATCAAACGAGATTAAGGACGAACTATTGCAGTTGTATCTAAATGTTCTAAGACTCTTTAAAAAAAAAAAAATTAAAAATATGACATCGACGTGATTTGAACACGCGCATCTTACGATAACAGAAACCCCAACTTCTGGTTGAGAAGATCGCCAAAGCTTTCTTGAGTCTGCCGCCTTAGACCACTCGGCCACAATGCCATTTGTTGGGACGAATTTTTCCCCCGTCATACAAAAGCATAGTGCTGTTTTGTTCACCCTGGCCATGGGTACGTCAATGGTGACTACCTGTAGAGTAGGTACTTGTATCTTCAGTTGAACATGATGTTGGTTAGGGCTGCTGACCATATAAACGGTATTGACAGGTGTAAGCGAGATTCTCGGACTCACTTTCCTGATTAGTCCTGAATTTATCTGGTTTGAGATAACGGCCAGGGCATGTAGTATGGTTATCACCGGAGATTCGCACTATTTGATTTTCTTTCGATATTATCTATAAAGATTGAATTGGGGTGCTAACACTATAGATAGTTAGCACGTACCTTATATCAGGATACAAATTATCATATACAGAACTTCCTTGTGTTAAGTTTATTTTGAGATCCCACGTTCAATCCACCAATTGTATCTAATTACTCCGAATTATATACAACATTTGGTAGCGACCCATACTTGAAGACCCACTGACCCTGAAACTGCTACTTCCGATTTGGTAATGTCTGGTACAGAAGAAAGACCCCAAGACGCCGAGGTTTCTGACCAGGCGGTGGCTAGGAGGTTAGCCGAGCTTCAGACTGACGAAATTATTAACAGGATATTGAAATCGTGGATGAACGTGGTCTGGACGGTTCCAGATCGGTTTGACACTTCGGACCTTCATGGTATGGCCAAATATTGGGATGCTTATAATCAATGGTGTGGTCAGGTGAAAAGAGCGGTACGGAACGTGTTCAACAAATCTCACACCGACTATTTAACACCGCTGGAAATGTTACATGTAATCGGCGCATTACGCCGACTGGATGCGTCTAATGAGATGTACCTCCTGATGGAATCAAACAACCGTTGGTACGTACGGGAGGGCGGGTTCTTACGGAGCTCTTCGTTGGACGAACTCTTCCAGAAATTTGTGGCGGCCGACTTCATCCGATATGAGCATTTTGCGGCTAAGATCTATCTGATGCTGCAGACAGAGTTAGGCGATTATGACCGGTTTAAGGACAAAGTCGAGTTTTTCAGACGGGTGAAGCAATACTTTCCCTTTTGGAGGGACCTCGAACCGGCGATCTTACTGATCTGTACATGTACTGGCTGGTCAGTGGCTCAGTTAATTTTACCGTATTCCATTGAGAGATGGTACGCGGGTGAATATAGAGACTTAGATGATCAGGGTTGGGACAAATACCTTCTGGAGGTAGATCGCCTTATTGGGAAGAAGTTTCCTGATACATCCGGGGAGCTGATTCCTGAACAGTGTCATAGTCCCCATGTTCGGCATCCTTTCACTAAGACTCGAGCGAAGACCACTAAAGTCGAAAAACCCGTAAGGCGGAAGAAACCACAGAACCGGAACCAATTTAGTCAGGAAAATGAAGGAAATGGTCAAGCTGAAAAATCGTTGTCAACATTGCAATAGACTGCATCCCAAGGACAAACCTTGCTTAGCCTAACAAGTGGCGGAGTTGCAGGCTACGGTGCAAGAATTGGCGACAAAAGCTGGCTCAAAAAAACTAATTGGGTCTCAAAGCCCTGGGGGGCCGAATTCAGCAGAGCTATTTGTGGGTACATCATTGGAGGATGCTGTGGTTCCTACATTGGACTTTCCACCGATTTATGACGGTGCTACCTTGAGTTGATCCAATCTGCCAACAACCAAGTAACTCAGCAGCATCGGGAAGTACTATGCAAAACCTTAAAACGGCGCTTCCCGTATCTTCACAGTTCTATTATGGCTCAAGATTTGGTGTGTGAGTCGGACTGGTTTGTACTCCTTTACTGGTTAAAGGTGTTAGGGGCTGCTATATTGTCCTAAACAGTTAAGTCTTCTGCTAGAGATTGGGGGCGTAATAATAAATGATTGGTTTCTTGTCTTGAAGATGAAGAGATCATTTTTGGGACTACTCAACTCCATACGTAGTCAAATCGTAGTAACGCTAAAAACTCAGCACCGATATTTAAAGGAGAAATGGGTGTTTAGTGGAACTATAGCTTGATTGTTGACGTGTTTGTGAAAGTTATAGACATACATTACTTTTGAGAAGTTGTACATCGATAATCGGGATGCTGACCTTAAAAGATTGTTAATTGAATATAAGGATATATTTACCGGAGTTCTATTTTCTGTACCTGTATCTGAAGCAAAGAAGATACGATTGATGTTCTGGTTACTGGTGTACCTTTTATCCCCATGCAATGACTGCTAACTAACGAGGAGCAAGACTCCCAGTGGAGGCTCTTTCCAAAGCGGATAGAATGTGTATGATTTTGGTCACCGGTACCATTTGTACCAAAGAACGATGGATCATCCCAGTATTGAATATCGGAGGGTCAATGGCTTATTAGGCCTATATCATAAGATTATTCCATCGCTGACACCACCACCTTAACTATACCTGATGACCGGTCGGCGACCTCACCCGATTATTGGAAGAAGAGACTTAGCGACTTACCCAACGACAACCTGGCTAAAACCATGATTCCCTTCATCAAAGGTCAATCCTACATAGCACAACAAGCAACCACGTACAATACAGAAGCTCCCTTTGTTTTTGCCTTACGACTGTGTTACTTACATCGTATTCTGGAACATGACCCGGCTTTCGACTTTCCTGAAAATATTGACGCTGTGACGGCTATGAACTTGGTAATGGCTGCTTACAAGAAATCCAAGAAGGTGTACTATGACATCCTTGAAGAAATGGGTACCGTTTCATCGTATTAACCTGGCTACGAATCTGACCAAACCTGGTACTCTGAAGCGAAGCACATTTTAACCATTATCGACAAACAGGTTAAATACATTCAACCTCCACTCATAGCTGACCTTGTCGAAAGGCTCCTTCCTTTTCGTCAAATCTACCGTGAAAATCCCGCTATGAAACTGTATCTTATCTTCCTTAGATATAACTTGACGATACCCACGGAATTGTCAATCGCCTATGACTTTAAACCACGCTGGAAAATGACTAATCTCATTTCGGACATAGTGATGAACTATGCGCTTGGCATAACCAACTAAAATCTCGGTACAACACGCCGAGTCGTTTCCAAAGATAACGATGGATACTCCAAACACCTTTGTGACTACCACAAGTCCCTGTATCTGAACAATCCCGACGACAAATCCAACAAGGATAGATCCGCACAAGACACTCGAATTCGTCACACCCGCCCGGACACCAACCTACAGCAGAGTCGATCGGCGATGAGTAGTTATAGAGTTTACGTGGAAATATGTGTGCCAAAGGTGTAGAGAGAAACAATATTAGGAAGTCAGTACTTCAGTTCTAAAAGGATACTACTTGTCTTATACCTAACTTCCCTCAGTTAAGTGTATTTTAGTATTTTACATACAATCCAACAAACATAAACGACATTTTTCAATACAGTTGTTAAAAACAAGTGTTCAAATTTTTTTCAATAACCTCTCTATAGCTCAGCTGGTAGAGCATGAGACTGTAAGCGTTCAGAGTTATCTCAGGGTCCCGTGTTCGACTCACGGTGGGGAGAAGTTTTTGAAGTTTTTTTTTTAAATTTGGACTGTGGTACTATTCCAATATCAATTAATGCTATTCTATGTAACTTAGATTTTTAACTACTTACTTCCTATTAAAGTACGTCTACATAAATATAGGTATGGAACGTCTACACGTACAATGAACCAGAACAGAACCAGAACGATTGAACTATTTCACAACCTCCCAAGGAGTTCAAATATTGTTGCATTCGTGGTATATCCAAAATCACATCACAACGATAGATAATTCATCAATATATTAAATTCAAGATACGAAAGTTGGTAAAACGTTATAACAACTAAATCTACTCTTTTAGAGAGAAGATTCATCAGCACACTGGAGTCACTTCGTTGGGGACCGCCTGGAAAGGAAAAGATAGATCAAAGTAATGATGGTTGCTGACTTACAACAAGGCAATCTTAATTTACTAGAACCTGTCTCAAGTGTGTTCCTGGTTCGCCTCATCAAAACAAACCATACTAACGATATCTCGACAAAATCCTCATTCTTTGGGGACAACGAAGATAAGACAATTTTGATGTAACAAATTACATCAAATTTTGGTTGATGGCTTGTTTTCATTTGTTATCCTGGTGTTGCTGAACAACTATTTTGCTGTGCTGAAAGCCGTAATGGTGAGTCAGACGTCTATTGTAGAATCCCTAAACCCTTCAGAGCATCAAAATCTATGTTTCTGTGGACTAGGGATACCAACAAGACTCATAGAGCAACCAGTGTCAAAGAATACTGACACAAGCTTCCTTTTATGAGACCCTCCTTTGAAGGTGCCTGGAAGTTTGAGATAGTTTGCCTCTATCTTCAAATCGACCTTGTCTCTCAAAGACGGTTTCACATGTATGACCCGACGATACCCTTCGATGTCTTTTGTCTTCGCAACATAGTCTCTGGCTTCCATAGCTTGTTCAGCTAAATCGTTATTAGGATAAACTGGAACCACATCTTCCGAAGTAGACACCGATGGATCGGAATCAGGCCCGACTGCGGTTGACATTTGGTAACAGTAAACATTGGATTCAACTGATAGTAACTTCTTTATTAAATGTATCGGTTCTATATAACGTCGGCCCAAGTGTAGGCTTTCGCTTAAGGTCCAGGCTTACGCCAGACGAGAGCGAAAATCCTTCTTCTTGCTGGGGCATGCTTTGTAATGTTTTTTTGAATACGTGGGAGCATCGGACACTCCTGCAGCAACACAAGCACGGCACAACAAGGACTGTTCGGTCTTTCTCTTCTTCCTCTTCTTTGGCTTCTCCTCCGTCTCAGGATTATAGGAAGCCACCGCAGTTGACTTCCTGGTTTTCCCGGTCAAGTAACCTTTCGACTGAAGAATCTTGCCAACCTCTTGTAAACTGAGGGTCGTGCCGATACGGGACTCACTCTCAAGCAAGGCCCGAACGTATTCGGGTCTGAGCACAAAAATGATAAGACCGGTATGAGTTATTGCAGCCAGTAACCGTTTGTAGTATGGGGTTCTCGTGAATTCCTCGATTCTTATAGTAAATGCTTCGAAGTCAGCGAAGGAGTTGAATGTGGGACCGCTCTGCAAGTAGATGAGCTCCTCTATCCATTCGTCGTAAAGAACGTGGAGGTAGCCGAACATTTTATACACGAAGGTCTTGACTTCGTCCGGGTTCGACGGGACCCCGAATTCCATCAGACTGAAGGTTTCATTTTGGTACTCGTTCAAATAAAAAGGGATCCGAGCGTAAAGCAAGTTGCCTTCGGCGAATGGCCGAAGGTGATCTGGCAACCCAAGGAGGTACAGTCTGTTCTTCATTCTGCATCTATCGAATAATTCCTTGAGCTTGACAGCCAGATTGATCACGATGGGAGGTTCGTACTCATTATCCTTCCTCAAGACACCCGCGAGGCGAAATATGATCGCTAACTTCTGGACTTTGGGCGTTGGAATGGACTTCAACAAGGCCCATTCTTCGGGCCCCACTGGGTTCTCCATGTATCCAGTCAGTTCAGCGTCGATGTAGACCGCGTAGGCAGCATCGTCAGGGAGGAATAACTTGTCCTTGATCTTGTAATTATGGAGCACTTGGGCTCTTCTTTCCATGGAGATCATTGGCGCCGCATCGACTGCCAGTTCCTGCTCAACCTGTTCGAATGTCCATAGCTCCGTTTTCAGGTCAGCGTCAGATGATTTGGCAGTAGCTATGGCCATGGTGGAGTAAGGTTCCCGATGCAAGTAATGAGTCGCTGCCAAATGAAGTGAAAACTAATGAATCTGTATCGCGGATTAGGCAAGGCTATAAAAGGTGTCCCAATCCGGGGGTTACTTAGTTATTCCCTTTTAGGAGGTCAAAACTGCTTAAAGAACGATTGCGGACCAACCCACTTATACACCCCTAAGGATATCTAAGCCGACACCCTCAACCTCGGTAGTCGTCAATACGATTGACGATGTACCTTATGCGTCTAGTATAATGAGGACTGTTACACTCATTGGACCACCACACCTTATGCGTTTAACAGAATGAGGGCTGTCGCACTCATTTCATCACCACCACTTTACGAGTAGGTTAATTGCATGCCATCTGGTACATCGTCGTTTATGATGCAATCGAGATGCAAGCGATTGAGTTATAGTATAATCAGTGCCAATGGGAATATTTGGAGGTATCTTCCTTGATATCTGGTTCCTAACGGTACCAGGAGAATTATCGAGTATCTTGTAAATCTTGAGATGTATGCTAAAGTAACACTTTGTTGTTTACTTCACTCAATTCATTGTCTTGGGATGTGTCTCCGGTAACGTGGTAAGCTGTTCTCCTTCGATGACAACCTGCCTGGGGGTTATGGTTCGTTCAGTGCAGTTATGAGATACAAGACCATGTGGGGTTATGCCCATATAAAGAATGTGGTGGCATCTAGTGGGTAATCTAATTTGTCAGAACGGGATGGAAACCCATGGATGAAGAAGGAAAGAAACAAACTGTGAAGAATCATTGACAACACTAACAGCCATGACTTAACAATCACGAAATTAAGAAATTACATAACAGTCCATGATGTCCGACACTAGGGATGATGATATGAAATCTATGAGAGATGAACTCACGGCGTTGAAATGACATATAGCAAAGGCGTTGAGAGCATCTTTGAGACATACCTCAATAAAGCATCGGCTACGAATCAGAAGTAAAAAAGGCTTACTGATTCAGAAGCAGCGACGGCCGGACATGGAGGCCAATGCGGGGTTATAGACTACCTCCAAGGAGGAGGAGTCTATGACCCGTTACTTGAAACCATCTTCAAGACAGGTGGAATCACCAATGAGACTTATTGGACCGAAGAATTCGTGTTAGAAACATACAAAATGTTCGTAGAGGAGGTAAATGCAGGTTTGCCAAAGGATGTCATTGACGAGGTGTGCAATTTCATCAAGATCCACCATGAGGACAAAAACGCAGTACCTCTTAACATAGCATGCAAGATTTACGACGCCTGGCGGTTCATCTCACGGGCAATCTGGACATCAAGTGTCGGGGCGAATTATATCAAAAACTTAAGCAAGCCCGACTATGTGGACGAAACAGGAAGCCAAAAGATAATCTGTATGTTCCTCATGTCGAGATTTCGGGAAGCTAATTTAATGACTGAACCAAATCTCAGCAAAATGTGGTTAAAGTTAACTAAACTAGTTTTCGGTGTGACCGGTTTGTTAAGAATAACATACCAACACATATACACACATACCACAAGATTGATGGATGACTTCACCTACAATCTCGACAAGTGTGGATTTGATTCTTACAGGGGTTTCCGTCACGCGATCGCATATCATGCGACTCGTTTATGGGTAACGTTGGAAGGAGATAGTGAAACTGCTTTAGAGTGGGTAAATTATACGTTGGCGAACTATTGCCATATGAAGCGGTTAGATATTATCAAAGTGGGATACGACTTCAACATTCCAGAAGCGTTCTATCAGAAGGCTAAAGCTGCCTATATTAGAGAAAGAAAATCTCAAAAAGCAAGAATTGATCGGGAGAGAGTATCAAGACCCAGAAAATATGAGATGAATGAGAAAGTGGTACTCCATCACACAAATGTACTATCAAAAGATTGCACCTGGAGCAAGAAGAACTAGTACCAAAAACGTATCACCAACCAGTAACAATACCACAATGGAGAGAATCAATAAGAAAAGAGGAAGATAAGCAACGGCACTTGCAAATCCAGATTGGTAGTGTAAGAAACCACCAAGAGTAGACTCATTTTCCGAAACATATGCTCCTACATTAAGTCTACAACTAATTAATGTGATTTTCGACAAATCGATTGTGGATGATAGATTGGTGTACCAAATGGATATTCAAGCTGCTTACTTGTAGGCCGACATCGACCATGAGATTTATGTAAAGCCTCCGGCCGGTGAGAAAGGATGGGAAGGAATATGTGTACAGCTTACGGAAGGCCCTTTACGGTTGCAGACAATCAATCGTTGGGGTATTTGTCGACAACATCATCATATCAGCAGCTACTGATAGGGACAGAGACTAATTAATAAAGAAACTCAATGAGAGGTTCACATGCAAGGAATTAGGTGAACCAAAAGAAGTTCCCGGGTTATCCATTAGGCGGGGAAAGAAGGAGAAGTCATTGTGGATAAATCGGAATATATCAGTCACCAAGTGGAACGAGTACTTAAATACGTCGTAATCGTGTTTACTAAACCGACTGAAAAGACCTGTAATATCCAAGGAGTCACCGATGCGTCATATAGAGCTGAAGAGATGGACGGGTCGTAGTTGGGTTTTGTGAACACCCGTACTGGACTGACCTCATGGAATTCACACCGTTTTAAAGAGACAGCTCAAAGCCTGACAGAGGCGGAATTATATGGATTGGGAAGATGCTTGAATGAAGTGAAATGGTTGAGAAGCGTGTATGAGTTCATGGACTAATTTGCTCTAAGTTGAAACATATCTCAATAAAGTGGAGAGTAGTATTGGATGAAGGATTAAAAAGATGGTACATGTTCTGGAAGATATCGGGAGAGAATAATGTGGCCGACTTATTAACGACCTCGGCTACCTTTGAGTACTAACTTTCACCGGCCGTTGCCCCTAATAAAGAAGACAATAATAAACCATAACGTCTGACACAAGGGATGAAGATATGAAATCCATGAGGGATGAACTCACGGTGTTGTAAATCACCGATAGCAAAGCCTTTGAGAGCATCTTTGACAGATACCTCGATAAAGTATCGTTTATATGTATGATTTCCAGTAATATATACTACCATTAATTTATACAGGGTAAAAGTCATGAAATAATTTTTTTCGTAAATGGTTCCGTAGTCTAGTTGGTTATGGCGTATCCTTAACACGGATAAGGTCCCCGGATCGAGCCCGGGCGGAATCACTTTTTTAATGATTTTTTTCGAAATCTTTTGGGTACAAGTGTAAACCCACTACTGTAGTGACTAATCCATTATCTGAGCGTTACCACTTCGTTTGATCTTTTCTCAACTTTTCCTATCTCGAAAAATATTGACCTTCCCCAAATTCCAATCCGTCCTCCTCTTTCCCAACGAAGACTTTTCCGAAAACAACATCTTCGTACATACATCCCAAAAGAATTATCACCTTCAATTTCCCTTTGAAAATGGATTCTGTGCTCCGGGCCCAAATCACATTTACAGCTGCTAGGGGGCGGGTGTTACTCGGGAGATTGATAGTCCCGGTATCTTCAACCGAGAGATCGTCATTATCGTGATGACACTCCTATTAACTTTCCATGACATCGGCCACTTCACCATGTCGACGATTTAGTGATAATCTCGCCAGTTGGCAATGAATAGCTTTCAACTGCATAACTTTCAAGGTTAACCTTAACGGTGACCACGCAGGACTTCATTGAACCAGTCTACATCTGCCAAGGTCATCACATCTAGTTATTGCCTTGATGATTCCTTCTCCCAGGCTCTGGGGAGTATAGGCATTTCCTCAACCTCCGGTCTTCATTTGTTCCAACGGGTTTCTTTGATGTATCCATCTCCTCGACAATAGTAAAACTTCGACTTACCTGGAACCTTGCAATCGAATTTTCGCTTACGGTAATTTCTCGTATAGTTGGGATTCCAATTGCTTCTCTCGAACTTACCGATATAGGAAGTGTCCATCGCGGAGTAAGGGTGATGAGGATGTTGGAGAATGCTTCCTCTAGTAGATTCACCGAAATCACCTTCGCTAATTCTTTCGGAAACGGTCGTGTCATAACACTCAGCTGAATCAACATCAGTTCCTTTACTGAGAAATACCTTAAGATAATCAACAAGTAAAACACTAGCTTGATCGCATTCATGCTGGGCACCTTCCATACCCAAAGTTGCTGCTTGTCCAGTAGTAAAATTAAGGCTCTCATAAGTACGACACAATAGAGCTCTCTGCGCAACAATATTCCTGGAGAATCTGCTCAGATTAGGGTAAACATTGGCAACCAAATGAACCCAGAAAGATCAACAGAACTAATCATTCCCAGTTCAACGAATGCTGTGCCGATCTCAATTATCGTCTAATACTTGGGGAAGCATTTATCATGTAAAGTTTTCCACTTGAAGTCCTTGGCACACTCAATTTTGTTGTAAATAAACTCCATATCCGGTTCAACCATCTAACAAAGCTTTATAGTGGTATTCAATGAATCTCTGAACATCCGGAAACTATGCCAAACTATGGCGGTTTTGAGCAGCAGGGTGAGCAGTAACGTCAACCTGGCACTTTCTCAATATGCTTAAGATATTTAAGCACTCCATCCATCCGGGCGGAGTCCCTGGCCCGAATTGGTGTGACGCCTGTGGGATTGGTTTCAACAGTCATTTTTGAATTAAAATCATTACTTTCACATTGTGCTTTGTAATTGAGGTTTGGGATCAAAACGGAATTAGGGGGTGTGACGTACTATAGTAGGAATCATAATTGTTTGTATGAATGCTCCACTATATAAAACCCTATATCACCTGATAGGTTGGGGGTAGTAGTGTTAGTTATATCTCAGTGCGATAGTCAAGACGTCTCCTATCTAAGTGCAGGTCACTAGCCTCACAGATCAAACGTCCAACTCCTATCAGCCGTACCATGAGGGTTTGTCATAAAATTACCACCTTCAGCTGTGGATCCTTCAAACGGGAATGATGTTTATGGTACAAATAAGGAAAGTGGTTGAGGAGACCATGTGTATAAAACCATCGTCGATCTTAGGGACGACGATTGGAATATTTACAATTGGTTGATATACTGTCCATCAGTGGTGTCTTGCATATAATCCATCAATTTATGGGTGGTATTAACAACTACCCCGTCAAAATGCACATGTATAACGTTGTCAACATGATTTACCCGCCTCTGTCAATGGTGGACCCACCCTCGGCTAACGGAGTATAAAAGGTGAGGCATAATCTGATCAAAAACCCACCATCCCCTGCAAGTCCCATGCAATCCAGAGTGTGGGAAATTACCACCTTTTTTAATAGTGGTCTATCAGCCCTGGTGTTAATAAAAAGGTCACGCACCTTCAATGATTTTAATTATCAATCACCACAAGTAAGTGTGCTCCATGGATAACTTCCCAGACTGGTGGTGTGGCTAACCAATTGATCAACCCTGTGATCACCGATGAAGTTGCTAGTCTTAGCAAAAGACGATCAAAGCTAAAGGAACGAATGGTCAGATCTCAACATCGTGAGGACATTATAAAACAAAGTTGTGGCGGGAACTCTAAAACAATTCAAACTGGTATTACCTTCAATTATGAAGAAGAGTATCCAGTAACATTTTAGGGACAGTGGTGTTACCTAAGAGAATCTCAACCAGGAGGACTCACTACTCTTCTTCATCAATGAATTGTCACCACCAATCATGTCAATAAGACAGTAACAATAACCATTACCACTGCTTCTTCTTATTATTCACTCACCAGATCATTTTAACAGCTTATTAACAAACTAGTGGTTGATATTAGTTACCTTTCCTCCGATGGTAACTCAACTGAAGACTATTTAGCCTCTGGGATCTTCGAACAAGTGGAACAAACCACACTGGCCAGAGCCAAAAAGCTCGTACAACCGTTTACTATGAAGTGTGCAACTATTGCCCAAAACCAGGAAAAGCCATTCACCAAGGATTCTCCAAAGTTCGCTTCAGCGCTCATTTGGATCATTCAGACTTTGAAAAGCCATGCACCCGGTTGCGTGTTCCTCCTCACCACAGAGGAGCCGCTTAGCACCATTAGCTCGCTGTTGACTGACAGTCAGTTCCTTAAGCTTAAGCTTATTCCTGCTGACACAGAATTTGGTGCCATTGAGGAATACCTAAACACTTGTCAGAGGGAAATCAAAGCAGCTGCAGCTAAAATCGTCAGGTCTGTTAATATTACCAATGCTGATGTTGACCTCGCCACATGGTGGAAGTCACTCGTGACTGAAAATGCTGTTGAGAACGTCCTCATGACTATGCGAATAACTTATGAATCAATACTTGAAAATCCCTACTACCGCACAACAGTTAACTTTGATGACAGGATCAGTGGTACCTATGAGCATTGGATTTTCATCCAAAGGCAGATTGACATGTTTCTTGGTTACCCCGAAGCAAGCCGGCGGGAGATCATCGTCAACGGTGCTGCAACCAGGGAATTTTATGGCATATTGGCTAGGTATTATCACGACCACCCAAAGTTGATAGATAGGGCTATCCCAGAATTCCTTCTCTGGTGCTACAATAAGGCAAAGGCTCAGCGACGTCCGACTGAAATTTGCAAGGGATCTGAACTCAATTGCCTTGATTTCAGGTTCCCTAATTATTTGACTTTTAAAGCTTGGCTAAAAACCACCAATAGGTACGATAACTTGCTCAAAATGCCTCCGTCATTGTTGGCTATTAGCCGACCACATTACCATGTCTTTAAAATTCGTGCCAACTCGATTTTTCCGGAAGGTGCACAGGAAAAGAACCAAGGTGAAGCCAATTTAGCCGACGATATGAAAGTTGATGAAGATGATGACAGAAGATTGTCGTTTCTTCCAACTCCTCCGCCACCTCTTCCTCCTCCTCCCTTTGCCTCGTCTTCCGGCGAAGTCGCCACAACTAGGGTTACCAAACCAAAGTGTCTAACCTGTGGCAAGAAACATCTCAATAAATGTAACAAACCCAAACCTGTTACTTTGACCAATGAATTTCTGGCTGAACAGAGGGCATTACTTGATAAGACCATATCCGACTTACTCAAACTTTACCACAACAATAGCCAAACCTAACCCAAGGAGACGAATTGTTAATGATGGTGGTCTCCTCCATACTATCATGGAAATTCCGATACCACTTTGCCTGGTAGATGGAAGCATTAGGTATACAACAGGTATTTTCAAATACATGAATTCAATGTACCTGTACAAATATAACCATGCTACTGCCAGTTAGTCCAACTGTGAAAATGATGAATTAACATCGAAGTCTGGGAACATCCAAATTCTCAACTGGAGGATTTCCTATAATCACAATTTTGAGTCGACCTGTGGCACTTGGGCCTCTTAATACCTTTGAATAGAGAGTAAAGACTCTACTCGAAGTCAACCAAGAGCTCACGTACTTCGTATGCTCTAGATACATGAGTGAGTTCCTATTCTGCAATCTGAGTGGCCATGGTTCAATTGATTCAATTCATAGGTGGAAAGGGCGTTTATTTGTATCAGTAATTAACATATCAAGTTTCCATTAACGCCAGCCATCACCAACTTTTATTAGGGTGTTGATGAAACAAATTAATTAATATTTGTTATTCGTTTAAATTGGTTTATCCCATTTCAGTAATTTATCATATTTTTCAATGCTCACTTTCTCAGGCCATATTCTGATTTCACAGAGACCCCCACCTAAGGTATGGATGAGTCATACCTTAGATGCATTAATCAAATACTATAAAGGGACGTAGATATCACCATATCAAATGCCATCGATCAATTAAATATGAGTTGTTCTCCATGTACTTGTGCCAAGGTTACTAAAGCTAATTGTGATTGTGGTAACCAACCCACAATACAGGGTACAAGTGATAAATCGGGTAATGAAAACAATACATCTGCTATACAGTGTACTTGTAATAAGAACTCTACTGTTGAAAACGTTGCTCCCAGTATACAGTGTTCTTGTAATGATTCTTCTTACGACGATTATAGATTGGAACTCGTGAAATTTTTGTATGATCATCCTAACACTGACCATATTTTAATGCTGGCGCTAGCTGAACGTGAATCCCGATTTGAAGACTTTGAAATCACTTCAGAGGATGAAAGAGAAGCTGAAGAACGTTACAAAGCGGATCTAGAAAAGTGTGAGACTGAATCTGAGAGGGATTACATTGATCAACTTTGGGAATGTAGTTTAGATTGGGCCAGGGGAGAAATTGGTTGTTTTGAACCCGGTGATAACTATTTTAGACCTAAAAAACAGACTTAAACTGTTTTGTCAATTAACCATCAATTCAATTCACAGAAAAACATAAAACCAGTGCAGCAAAACCACCCCATTGTGATTGATGATTTATAGTTATCAAATAAGATATACCAATACACATTCTTTTATCAATCTTCTCAAAGAAATAACCTAAAAGTCTCTCATTTAAAACCCCATTCGAACAATGTTCGACTAACTACGAACAAATGGACTTCATGTTGCCATTGAAAGGATGGGATTAGCCAAGTTTAAAAGAATTTCAACAAGAATGGGAATAGAGGTGACATTAATGAATTAACATTAGTATTGAACAAAGGTCGTAGGCGCTGGCGACGCTTTAACAAACAATAAAAAGGTAAGTGGGCGGAAAAAAGAAGATATCTGGACGAGTTGGGAATCGAACCCAAGACCTTTCGCATGCTAAGCGAACGCTCTACCAACTGAGCTACACGCCCCGAACTTGAACGAACGTATATGTGCATTGTTACCGGGTTACGAGCCCATGATATAACCTTAAACATTAATCTTTCAACCATTTGTTTTTTTTTGACACTCATCGACGTTAATATATATCTCCATGGTTATCGAGTTATGAGCCCGTGATACTACCACAATGACGGATTTATGATTTAATCAAAAATCGATAACTTCAAAAGTATACATTTAAATTAAAAAAAAATAAACATATACTTTATGGTAATACTAATTGATAATATCAGCAACCAGATTACCAAGACGCAATTCGAAATTTTTAAGACGAACTTCAAGTTCCTCCCACTTTCGATCGGCACTATCAAATGAATCCTGTAAAGCATCATCAAGTTTGATAATATCCAATTTTAACCTCTCCTGTACTTCTTTCAATTTCTCATTAGTCTTTGCTTCACCTTCATCGATGGAAGTGGCCAAGTTTTCATGTAACTTGGCATGTAATAGCCGGATTTTGGTTTTAAATTCTTCAATCAACGTCTTGTTAGCAATGGCAAAGTCATTTCTAAATGTTTGAAGGTCAGTACGTAACGTATCCACTGATGATTGTGAATCGGCAATTGTGTCTTGGTTATCAGTTTCCTTTTCTACTGGGTTTTCTTCACCAGTATTAACAACATCAATTGGTTCAGTAGGTGGGGTAGTTTGTTTTGCTTCGCTCATTGTTATCAATTGCTTTGATCATCCCCTGTGTATTTATATCTTTTAATCGATCATGCATAGCCATGGTGTGATTATGGAATTAGCAATGCTTTCAAATATCAGTAACCCATCACGTGACAAATCCATCAATGACAGAAAGATGATATCATTACTGTTGATCAATCAACATCCAAAGGATAAACAATTGAGACAATAATGCAACGATATAATAATTATAATAATAATAATTATAACCACCGGTTAATGTCGTAGTTACCTTGCCAACAATAGCAATAATTATTAATCATCACAAAGGGTTATCTGAGCAAATATCTTCCTCCATCTGGTGAGAATATTTATCCCCCAAAAACGACGATCAATGGGATATATATAGGTAGCGAAATATCCTATAATTATCCAATGGTATAGAGGATGGATTATAATGATCAAGCGACAATATGTACGCAATCATTGGCGATGAATTAGGGGGGGTGCATGCAACTTAAGAAATGGAGATGCTGCAACCCCAGTTATCGGAGGGAGGTGCCATTGATATCATCATTGCGTTATTGGCGTATCAACGGTTTAATACCTTTGTCATGATTGGCGTAACGGCAATGACGCATATTAAATAGGGATCTAAGCTCATTAATGTAACGTGATCCCCGCATAACGTCCAAACCCCGGAGATTTCATTTTTGCTGCACCGATGTTTATCCCCTAGTGGGAGTCAAACCCCCTACATATCATGTTTACGCTACAATTTTGCAGTTTAACCATTTAACCACTTTACCACTTAAAATTAATTTTCCTCGTTTACTGTTAGTGGAAGAGAGAGAAAAAAAAAATGTGGTCTCACTCTGGTTTAACGAATGGTGTTTTTTTTTTTTCTTCCTTCATCAGCCCACTTGAACTCGTCCTGCATATACTTTTGGTGTCTATAATTCGCACTTTTTATTGGCTTGAAAAACTCTACCACATCCATTAATCATGAACAGAGCCACTGGGGTCACTAGAGCTATCAAAGCTGCCAGAGTCGTTACCAGATTAAATCTGACTGCTGCTGAAATTCCTTCCTTCCATAAGCCTGCGCCTTTGTCGCCTGCTTATGTTGGTAAGCTCCCTCAACGGTGGACCAACTTGCCTCAAGCTGACAAGGCTCAACTCATCGCCGACCTCAAGGCTAGAATGCTCTTGGACTGGCAAGAATTGACTCCTGCTGAAAAGAAGGCTGCTTACTACATTTCTTTTGGCGAATGGGGTCCCAGACAACCTTTGTACGGTCCTGGTGACGCTGCCAAGGTCTTCTGGGGTGTCACCGCCGGTATCGTGTTTTCCGCCATTGCTTACGCTGGTATCTTATCCTTGGCTGCTCCTGAACCCGTCTCCATGAACAGAGAATGGCAAGATGCTTCCGACGAATACTTGAAGTCGAAGAATGCCAACCCTTTCACTGGTTACTCGCAAGTCCAATAGTCATTTTAATAGAAACGAAGAATCATTATCCCTGTAGTTATCTAACCCTCCCCAACACTCCCCCACAATATCTCCAAATAGATAATCATTGATTGGCTCCCCCACTCCCCCCAGGTCGTATGTTACTAATTAGAAAGTACCTAGGCCCCCAAAAGGGGGTATAGTGACCAGTGATGATAATCATCAATGGATATGGTATCGGTTTTTATAGTAAACAAACCGAATGAAACAATGGGGTTCAAGTTAAGATCGGCGTTTGCAAAACCCATCTCGCATCGTCACGTGGACAACTGGGTCATCTTGTGACGATAACTATGACATGGGGTTATGTTGAGTTAATAGAACATATATTACTAATCATAGTTTTGGTGGCAGCATGGCGATGCTGATGCTAATCTAATGGGGGCTCAATTGGATGAGATTAATCGGTGAACTTGTAGGACCCTGAGGCCATGGTGATGGACCCCCCTCTATAAGAACCTCTCTTCATCTTGTTCTTATTCTTGGTGAAATCCTTACCTCTAACCTTCATCAATTTATCATTAGCCATTTCCCCCCAAGTACCAGCGGCACCTTTATAGGTGTTATCTTGAAGAGCGGCGTTTTCAAACGACACTTTTGACCGATCGATCCGAGAGAAGTGATTACGTTGACCGGGTTTAAGGGTGTCTTCGATTTGAGGGGGGTCGACTTTAGTCCGCTTAGATGGTTGTTCCTCGGGTTCTTCGACTTCGTAGGAAGGGGCTCTCTTGGTTTGAGTGGGTTTGTTTTCGGAGGATTCAGAATCGGAATCGGAATCAGAATCAGATGACGACGAGTCGGAAGACGAGTCGGAAGAAGAGTCGGAATCAGAATCAGATGATGACGACGATGAAGACGAGTCGGAATCAGAATCAGAAGATGACGACGACGATGAAGACGACGATGACGACGAGTCGGAATCGGAATCAGATGATGACGATGAAGAAGAAGACGATGAGTCGGAATCGGAATCAGAAGACGATGACGACGACGACGACGACGACGACGAGTCAGAATCAGATGAGCTCGAACCAGAAGTGGTGGAAGGAACTTCCTTGGTTTCAATAGTAACCTTTACTTCCATATCTTCATCCAGGTCCAGGTCAGAGGATTCCAGGTCCAGAGACAGGTCCAGGTCCAGAGACAGGTCCAGAGACAGGTCCAGGTCCAGGTCCAGGTCCGACAGCGAGTCCAGAGACAGAGACAGCGAATCCAGGTCGGAATCCGCCGAGTCCAGCTCAGACTTACCATCCTTTTGTTCAGGTTTATAATGTTCGGCAACGATCGTTTCCAAGATGGGCATGTCGGGAACGGTGAGTTTACCGGTAGAAGTTTCGGTTTCAAGAGCCGCCAACAGCTTCTTAAAGTTATGACGCTTCAAGAATTCTTGAATCACCGCCAATGACGTTTGTAACTCGATTTGGGGAGCCATTGCTTCGAGATGGGATGGATGTGAGATGAGATGCGATGAGATATGGTTGCGAAGTGTGGTGACGACATCACGGGGAGGACGCTAGAGCTACCCAACCCCTAACAACAGTTAGGGTTTTGATTAATGAGGTTATTTGGAGGTTAGTTTAAGTGGTTTGTGATGTTTTGAGTCAAATCCTAATTAGGAAGATCTAACCGAATTCTTTAAAATTAGAGATATTTTACAATTTTTGTAAACGATACCAAAACACAACTATCACAGTTCGAATCCACACACGTAATAATAAATAAACCAAATTTGTCATCAATGACTTAATAATTACTTTTTGGGTGTTTATGGTGATGATAACCATATGGTGGTTAGGTAGGACATTAAATGCAGGTGTATTAATGACAGGTGGAACCTGCAGGAAACTTACCCTACCCCACCGTTGGTCACTCCCACTCCACATGATGTTAACAACTCGTCATCCAACGACATGATATACTGTATCATGGTAACGTAACCAATTGATACTGTGGTTAGGCGATACCATCACTCATCATCACCTCTATACCCCAACTGATAAGATCCACGCGCTAGATGGACCAGTTTACTATTGACACGCACCCCAGATTAATGTCGTGTACTAATAGCTTATCCCATGGCCTAGGTATTATCCTGACATGCTGTTGGATGGGAGCACAACTCCCTCAAATCTATGATAATTGGAAACGTCACCTGACTCATGGTCTTTCTTTAGGGTTTATTGGGTTATGGTTCCTTGGGGACTTTTTATCATTTACCCTGTGTTTATTTAACCTGGCCACCCTTCCGTTCCAGTTATTCCTTTCTTGCTATTTCCTATGTAATGATATCTGTTTACTGGCCCAGTATTGGTATTATGGCAATGATGATGACTCCAAGTTTATCCCTCGGTCTCCGAGGACGTCAATGGTGTTGGCACCAGCGTCATTCATGGCCAAAGTGCTTGGACTGGCAACCACGGTTCTGGCAATGGCGATTAAACGAGAACAACCATCATCATCATCATCTAATGATACCTTTGGTGTGTTTTTGGCATGGATGTGTACCATAGTTTACGTGCTGCTGAGAATACCTCAATTATACCATAATTATCAACGGAAATCGGTGGAAGGATTATCACCATTATTATTCACGGCGGCTCTATTGGGGAATTTATTCTACACCTTTAGTATCCTTAGTGATTGTCAATTCCTGGCACAAAATAATTATAGATGGCAGTATTTCCTTAAACAATTACCTTATATTTTGGGTAGTTCAGGAACGGTGGTATTTGATGCAATGTACTTTTATCAAAAGTGGATATATACCCCACGTGATGAAGTGGTTGCCATGGAAGAGTTGGGTTAAAAGATGTCATTTTCATAAGGACAATTCAATGCGTTATGACCATCCCGTTCACATAACCCACACCAATCAACTTTGCCGGCAGAGGGATCAATGGGAGCGCTGGGGGTGAAGATGGGTAAACTGGGGGCAATGTCATCGACGTTGACATTGTCATGATTGACATTGTCATTGGCGACAACGCCATCACTGCCACCACTAGCGACCCCGGCAGAAGGAGTCATCATCAACTTACTCTTGGTACGTTCTTCAATCAATTGGGAATTAAGTCGACCAATCTCATCATTTTTCCCCCCTAATTCCGTCTTGTGTAACGCCTCCAATTCATCTAATGAATTTTGTACTTCAACCAATTCTTCAAATGTAGGTCTCATCGTCAATTCATGTTTTAACTCCTCAACCTTGGCTTCTAATCGGGACACTTCTTCCAGATCATCGACAGGGGTATCCTTTTCCCGTTGTAATATCGTCAGCCGGTGTAATTCTTGCTTTAACCGTTCTTGTAATTGATTATGGGTGGTTTGGAGACTCTGGTATCGTTGTTCATGGTCATCCAATTTCTTTTCATGACTCGTGGTCATCTCCTTCAATTGTTTTTCAAGGTTATCAATTGTTTGTTGATGTTGTTTACCCGCTTCCGTCAACTCTAACACTTGTTTCTCCAATTTCTGGTTGATATCCTTTAACTTTTCAATGGCAGCATCATTATCACCACCTCCGGAAATCCCTCCTAATTCCTTTTCTTCCTTCATCAACTTGTTTTCCTTGGCCATCTTCCCAATTTGCTTTTGTAACTGTTCAATGAGCGTCAGTTGATCGGCTTCTGCCATCGCCTCCTTAATGGCAATGTTTTCCTTGGTCAACAGCTTTATCTTGGTATTTAAATCAACAATGGTTTCATCATCATAACTACTGCCAACCGCCAATAACTCCTTAAGACTGGCGTTTTTCTCTTTCAATTCCACCACTTGTTTTTCCAATTGTTTCTCTAATCCCAGATGACGAGATGATTTTGATGACGACAGCACTCGAGCTTCCTTATTTCGTGTCTCCTTCAATTCGACATGAGCTCGTTGGAGGTCCAGATGGGCTTGTTTGGTAACCTCTAACTCCTTGACGAGTCGGTCGAGTTTTGATTGGCTTTGTTCGTATTGTTGACGAAGACCTTCATCACCATCACCATCGCCATCGCCATGCTTTTGTTTCTGTTTAAGTTCCTCAATTTGTTTAACATAAAACTCCTCATTCTCTTGATGCAGTTGGGTCATCACATCTACCAGCTGTCGCCATTCTTCTCTCGCCCGGTCAAACTCTTGACGTTGAGTATCTAATCGTTTGACATGTTCGGCAATTTGGCCTTCATATTGTTCAAGCATCGGTTGAAGCTGATTAACGGTGGTTTCCAACTCCGTCAAAATCGTCAGCTTTTCCGTCAATTCCCGCTCACTAGTTTGACATCTTAACCGTAATTCAGCAATCTCTTGTTCATATAATTGATGATCTTTAATCGTTGGTGATTTGCGGACATTTTTCACGTCAAAGAGTTTTGGAGGTTCTTGAGATTGGGATGAGATTCTCAGAGGTAATGGCGATGCTTTACCCAGTAATGATCCCTTTCTGGTACCACTAGAACGAATCAGAGGTTGACGAGTCACCAGAAGTTGTCGTTGTCTTGGAATGGCAATTTGCAGCGTCAGGATCAGCCCGTCGGCATTTAATGCTGGTAAATGAGTATTAGTCAGTCTAAGCCGATCCCAAGTCATAAAAAGTCCCGATTTGGGTACCGATACTTCGAAATATTGCTTCAGACCCACTTGACCCAGGTTTTTGCCTCGTAACTCGGCAATGGGCCCAACCAACTCGATACCCCCCCATAACCCAGGTTTACCATCAACAGCACCATAATATCTAAGAATACCATGGCCCCGGGTTCCTGGTAGGTTGACCTTGGTGCCGATAATGTCTGTCATATCAATGGTGACGCCAGTGGGTATTGTTTTTCAATCGCGGTTAAACGAGCCCGGTGGGGGGGGGCCGATGAATAAGATCTAGGGGTACATAGACGACGAAGCAATGATAATTGACGGGGGGTTAACACGACAGCATGTTAACCAAATGTTGATGAGATTGAGAAAATGATTTACAACGATGACGATTCAGGTGGGGTTAAGGGGTAAATGTACTGTTATGTAGGATTTGACATGCACGTGACTAACGCGGCCCCCCCAACCAAAACAACAAAGTATAAATGACTGTTTAACATGAATAAAAATAAAAATAAAAAAAATAATAATAGTAATAAAAGAAAAAATTTAAATATTAGGAAAAGAAACATATAACAACTAAAAAACGGTCACCACCGATAATTAAAATCATAATTAGTTTAGTTTAGACCATTTGTAAAGGGTGATTACATAATCAAAAAGGTTAAGTAACCCTGAATACCGTTCGATTGACATACTTAAGTAGAAGAAGCAGAAGAAGAAGGACCAAAGAAACCGGAAATCCCCTTGGATAATGAACCAAGAATACTGGAAAGCTTAGCAGAAGCATCAGCAGTGGCACCATTCTTCAAATCAGCGGAAACTTGACCGAGAAGATCGTAGTTTGAGTTCAAGAAAGGAAGAAGGTCATTAGAATAAGAACCAGAAGCTTGGGCACCAGCAGCAAAGTCGGCTTCAGCAACAGGAGCAGCAGCAGGAGCAGCAAGAATGGGAGCGGCGATGGCGATAGCGGCGAGAACTTTGAATTGCATTGTCAGTTGAAGGATAAAGATAATGAACCAAAATCATCGACGCCATTGATGATATTTATACCCAGATTCTCCCAGGGATGGCTTGCATAAGAAATATTTTTCAATTAACAAGCGATTTCAGGTGGTGATGGCTTGAGGGTATTGTTTCCCCAATGTCCCCAATGTGTAAATGGTAATGATACCGTCTCTCCCGAACTAATGGCCTCTAAAGGTACAAATAATATCTCGGGGCTCCCAATCCCATTACCATATTCATCGACATAACCAGAGGAAACTTTCTTTGTTATGCTAGTTTCGGAGGCGAACGGCAATGTACCGGTGATTGGTTATTTGGTACATCACTTTGATGAATGGTGCCCCCCACCGCCCCAAGTTGTTCCCCACGCCTGAGGGCTTCCCCACACCTTATAGATCTGGTTCCCCTGATGGTAATCATCAACTTCCCATCCCCCCAAACTGGTTCCCTAAACTTCAATCCTCGATCTGTCCTCGATCCACCATCATCTCACCGTTGGAAATTAGGTTAAATAATTGGGACACAACAAACTAATAATAAACTTTACACATTTCTTTAACCCGACAAGATCTCATCAACTGACGGGTATAGTTGTGTTTGTATCATCTCCTTTCCCAATCGGGTAATCATGTGAAAACAACCATAACCAAAGTTTTGACAAAGGTGTTTATCGTGGTAATCATACCTATACCAGGACAACATCCATTTAGGTGGGGGGTGGGGGTATTGCTCGAGTTAATCATCAAAACAATCATCAATAAACAGTAAACATCGGTGGTATTATGATTTCACCACAGTTGCTTGTGATGATGCAGTCAATAAACATTGACGATGCCACCACCATTGAATCGCAAATGGATGCTTGACAACAATAATGCACGTGCCACCGCAATTATGGGACTCCACGTGAATGGTAGGTACTTGCAGTAAATGTAGACAAATGTAGACACCGGAGGTTGCTTGTTATTTTCTTTTTTTCAGTTTGGAGGGGAATGTGTCTCCTCGGTACCCCCTAAACTTGAACCGGCAATAACTTTGTCATTTCAAGTCCAATTGAAATGGGAAAAGTTTCACAAGAATGTACATTTCCACAAGATTCCATTAATAACACTAACACCACAATTAAACCCATCAATAACACAAATCAATTTGATGTCGCGCATTTACTAAACCATCTTTTCGCGACGGAATGGGGCCAATGTCGGTTAAAAAAAAAAAAACGCGCAAACAAATTGATCACACGTTTATCACGTTGGATATATCACGGGACTCTCAACAATGCTGAAGCGACAAATCGATGAAGAACATGGGCTGTCAAAGAAGAAGGTAAAGGATGACAAGAAGGACGAGAACTTAGCCATCGACCTGGAGTTGTTACAACAATCGCTGTATCATCATGCCAAGGATGACCTCAGAGATCTGCCCAATGAAGACCAAGCAGCGGTGGCAGCAGCGGTGGCAGCGGTGACGGCCGATACCCATCATCAACATTCGGCACAACGATTGCAAGAATTACAATTCTATCGTCAACAACAACAACAACAACATCAACAATTTCAACCCACCACCTTGCCATCTCCACTGTCGAAACCTTCTCATGGCCTGGATGAATGGCATCGCCAACGCAAGGAAAACCACAAGGAAGTGGAAAGACGCCGTCGGGAACTGATTAACCAAGGGATTAAAGAATTGGCCGCTTTAATCCCCACTAATGATACCAACAAGGCACAAATCTTACAACGAGGGGTGGAATATATCAAACGGTTAAAGGAAAATGAAAACAATAACATTGAAAAATGGACATTGGAAAAATTGTTAACGGAACAAGCAATGGCAGAATTATCTGCTTCCAATGAAAAGTTGAAACAAGAACTTGAACGGGCGTATCGGGAAATTGAGCAATGGAAGTCGATGGCTTCTAAAGATAAAAATTAATTGCTGGCAATAATGTATGTTTAACAGAGAACCTTTTTTTGTTGTAGAACTGAGAGAAACACCTCTATGCAATTTCTATTAGCTTAAAGCAATACCACCCCAACTCCACTGGAGGTTTCTTCCAATACATCGGTGGTTTTGGGGTCAATCCCCCCATTGACAGGTTTCTTCTTATAGTTGAACAAATAATAATTCAACAACCCATCACCAACACCAAACTTACAATCCTTAATAAAGAAGGTATTATCTTGAACCGTCAAACAATTAAATACATCGACATTGAATTGTTTCAGGGTGATCAAGGCATCATTAATCAAATTTGTCAATCTCTTCTTATATCCGGCCAGTTCCAGTTGATTCAGACCATAGTAAAATAAATATGCCACCCCCAATTCTTCATGTTTAGAATTGCCCAACACGGTAAAGGGAAGCAAATAATAAGAAAAGAAATCAGTAATCTTACCTTCTTGTTCAACAACATACAGCTTAACCACATTCAGATGTCCGGGGTTATTGCCCAATAACCAATGCTTAATTTCATCTTTATCATATAATTGTACCATTTCAAACCGGTTTTGGAATTTATGGAACAATTCATGAACTTCATCGATATCCTTGGCTTCCATTGGCCGTAATCCCTTAGTCTTTGGCGTCAGAGGCAAGGAATAAAACGCAGTAATCCCCGATTCGGTTTGATTGGGAGGTAAACTTGAAAAGCCAACATCATTCAATTTCGCCCAGTTAATGGGACGATGGACATAACGACACGTCGATACTGGAGATGGCAATACTACCCCAGCGGTATATAACGCTTGCCAAATGTTTTCCAAATTGACCCGACGAGTAATTTCCTTAATAAGCACCGGAGCCAATCTCTTGGCCCGTAACTTTTTATGAATACATAAAAAGTTGATTTCAACTGATGGTACCAACTTGCCGGTAGAGTTCATCTTCAACGACACCGGGATCGCCGAAATAAATGCCACCAACTTCCCCAGGTCCTTAACCCTGACCCCAACATGCCATTCCTTCTTCCACCCAGGAGGTTTCAAACTCCATTCAAAAAATTCATGGGAATATTTGAACCGGAAGGTGGCGTCTTGATCTTCGACATAGTTATCATATAAGAGTTGGTACACTTCATCTAATTCACTAGGGGTTTCAATATCAACCGTCAGCCATTCAAATTGATCCAACATCGGTAAAGGCTTGGTTGATACTTGATCAACTGTCTTGATTTCAATGGGACCTTCTTCTTCCACTTGCTCATCGAGTTTGGGCACCGGTTGGGTCTTCCAGAACTTGTAATCATCCATCAGTTTTTGTTGAGCTTCATTGAGTTCTTGACCCATCAGGAGGAGTCTTAACAACTCCTCGATGTTCTTTGGTTTATCCGCCATTGTAGTGTAACCGAGGACGGATGTTGAAATGATGCGGTGGTCAAATGCAGGATGGAAATGGGGGGGTTATTTATGGTGGAAAGGGGGTATATATATAGAAAAGGTGGGGTGAGGTGAGGGAAAGGATACCATAACCATTTGTAACCACTTATAACTATATGTAAACAAAAAGAAAGTAAACATGATGGGTAGTCACTGGTTTTTTTTAAAAAAAGGGTAAAGTTAATTTTATTCATGGGAATATAGAATAATAACCAAATATCTGAAAATTTCCGTATTGGAAAATATCATACACGGAAAATATCAATACGGAAAATTCATTATTGTTTTTTTATTTTCTATAAATTCCTTTTATCTATGTCTGTGTCCACGTGACCTCCCACGTGACCAACCACTATAACCCGATAACCTCAAACTGATAAAAATAATTAATTAATTATCATTAATAATTTAAACTCATCTCCTTACTCTTATTTTCCCTTCCTTTATCCCCGGTCTCATTTCTCATTGTCATCTCATCTTCATCTCATCGCGATAAGCTTTAACCATCTACCATGGCTACCGTTGTCCCTCCCTTGAGTAAACGACAAAAGAAAGAGGCTCAACAAGTACGTGAAGTTGATCTTGTGCCTGAAGACTTACCTCATGTTCTTATCAAATTTCAAGCCGCCGATTCGGGGGATCTGGTCGGGGGGTCGATTAGAGTGCCTGGGGGTATCAGTGAAAGACAATTAGAAGAATTACTTAACCAATTACAAGGAGAAACCGATGACCCTGTACCTTATTCCTTCCTGGTCCTTGATGAAAGTGATGGTAACAAGGAACTGCTCATCGATATCAAGGATACTCTTTATCACCTGGTGCTTAAACCGGGGATCAAGACCACTGAAGACTTTTTAACCCTTGTTTTCACTCCCAAGGCGGTATTTAAAGTAAGACCAATCACTCGATCAAATGCTGCTATTGCTGGTCATGGTCTGACGATTCTTTGTGCTCAATTTGCTCCCAATGATTCGGGAAGATTATGTACTGGTGCTGGGGATAATACCGCTAGAGTATGGGATTGTTTAACCCAAACTCCTTTATATACTCTTAGTGGTCATGCTAATTTTGTCTTGGTGGTTAGTTACTCTCCTTGTGGGTCGATGATTGCTACTGGGTCGATGGATAATACCATTAGACTTTGGGATGCTCAAACGGGGAAACAAATCGGTAAACCATTAATGGGACATGGTAAATGGGTATCATCATTGGCTTGGGAACCTCTTCATCTCGTTAAAGATGATGAAACTCCCAGATTGGTACTGGGGTCTAAAGACGGTACCATTAGAGTATGGGACCTGACTCATGGCCATTGCTTATTTAGTATGAGTGGTCATACAAATGCCGTGCTGTGTGTTAAATGGAGTGGTTCTAATATCGTCTATTCTGCTTCTCATGATAAGACCATCAAAGCGTGGGACATTACTGCTCAAGGGAAATGTATTCAAACGTTAAAGAGTCATGCCCATTGGGTTAACCATCTCTCTCTTTCTACCGATTATGTGTTACGTAAAGGAGGGTTTGATCATCAACTGACTCGGGCATCTTCTAAAAAGATCACTGCTAGTGAATTACGGAAACGGGCTCGAGAACAATATGAAAAAGTGGCCATGGTTAATGGTAAGGTCAGTGAACGGTTGGTCCTGGCCCTGGATGATTTCACCATGTTCTTTTGGGAACCATTAAAGCAAAATAAACCGGTTACTCGGATGACGGGTCATCAAAAGTTGGTTAATCATGTCCTGTTCTCTCCTGATGGTCGGTATGTGGTTCTGGCATCATTTGATAATCTGATTAAGGTATGGGATGGGTTAAAGGGGACATTTATCGGTACATTAAGAGGTCATGTCGCCGCCGTTTACCAAACGGCATGGTCGGCGGATAACCGATTATTGGTGAGTTGTTCCAAG
The DNA here is from genome assembly GCA_030569815.1 of Diutina ranongensis (nom. inval.). NCBI lineage: Eukaryota > Fungi > Ascomycota > Pichiomycetes > Serinales > Debaryomycetaceae > Diutina > Diutina ranongensis (nom. inval.). The sequence goes on from JAJMLP010000060.1 coordinate 35,317, forward strand.
GATACCACTTTAAAGGTATGGGATATTAAAACTCGGAAATTAAAGGTGGATTTACCCGGTCACGCCGATGAAGTATATGCCGTCGATTGGTCGGTGGATGGTGCCAGAGTCGGCCTGGGAGGTAAAGATAAAATGGTTCGGATTTGGTCGCATTAACAAACACTTAATTTCCATCCCAATTCCCGACACACATCCATCCAATCGATGATTTCATTGCCACTAGGGTTCCGTCGCCATATTTCCTTAATTAACTGGCAAATCCGGCTAGTATTCCCCAAACTATAGTTTTCATAAACGGTATTCATCAATCTCTGGACCCGATTGCGATCATATGTCCCCGAACTGGCCACTCCCACGAGGATAAGTGCCATATTAAGTGACAGAACCAATCTAGGCATCACTGCCAACTCCCCCATATCATTAATAATGGTAATCAATAGTTGTTGGATCTCAATGCAGTTGGGATTCATCTGCTTAATATAGAGTAATAGAAAAAGCTTACAACTGCCTCGATACACCTCAAATAACTTGCGATGTCCCCGACGTTCACTTGAATCCAACTTCCCCAAGTTATTTAATGGTTTAGCATTATTCACCCTCAGTAATAATGAATTATAATGTTGATCAATGGTGACAAAATGGTTTAACCGGTCCAAATGAAGCTTAATATCCAAGCTATCATCTTGAGTATCCATCTCGGCATTCAATTCTGCTTGTCGAGTCTTTAATTCATCATAGATATTGGTCATTTCCCCTAGGATCAAAAAGAGCGGCTGAATACACCCTTGAAAAGGATCAATACCATAATCATCAGAGTCATATTCAAATACCTTCACCACTTGACCATAACTATTCATATTACACACCGTGGTTCGATCACTCAGCATAATATCATGGATTTGAAAGTTGGCAATCAAAAACTTGGCATCATTGGTGAAATTAAACCGCTTCAAGAACTCATTGACTCCCCCCACTTGCTTTAAGATATCAACACACTTATCAAACATCCCATGCCATTCATCAACGTCTCCCAGACACACCTGGATCCCCAAAGTGATGAGGTAAAATGCAAATTGAAGTAAATGAGATGCCAGGCTTTTATTGCGATGGAGCAGTTGTTGAGCAAGGTTAAGATATTGGTTTACTACCAGGATATCTCCATCTCGAAATAGAGCCCCCCATGCCGCTAATGCTTGAGAGATGGCTTCATGATCATTGGCGGCAGCAAAAAACGTCTTGAGAAAGTAATTGGATGCTGCCGGCAGCACCAGGAGGAGGGGGGCAACCTTATTCTCAAAATAGTGAAGATAGTCCCTACCAGTATCATCAAGATAGATATTAAAGTTCAGTAAAGGTATGGATAGGAAATCGGGCATGATCCATTCAAGAGGGGTATTACCACTTGATGGGATGATATCTAAAGCCGACACGGTATTGGGGTCAATGTCAATAATATCATCTGCTTCAACACCCACTGTTAACGGTGATGATCGAAGCATTGATAAAGACATCGATGGTACCGCATCCGACTCCGATGCCGATCTCACCATTACCGTGGTGTTGGCCGATGGTACCATTTGATTATTAGACATAGATGATGACTGAATCATCGGTGATGCCTTTGGTGAATTTCCATTCCAAGGTCCTGAACCGATCTCCGACACTTCAGATAAAGATGCCGATCGAGGTTGTCGCTGAGGTTGTTTCGATCTCCTCCGGCTAATACTCTCCTTCATAACCCTTAATTCACCACCCTTCTTCACCGTAGTGGCAAACCCCCATTCACACTCCAACCCTTTTGATTTGCAATACCGACACTGGGGTCGGGTTTCGTCACATTTCTTCTTCCGCTGGCGACAGATGACGCACCCTGTTTTCGACCGCCGACGCTTAGGAGGATCGGCAACATCGCTAGGGACCTGGGATAGTGTATTATTGAATGTTGCAAACATGGGCACGTAGCCGTAAAAGAGGGGATCGACCTCTATTTCGAGTTTATGCAGGTGCGGCACCCCGATAATGATTAAGGTGATGGAGGTGCGGCGGGGTTAATCTTCCATCAGCTACCACCAACTGGAGCCGATAATGGTGTCAACCTCAAAACAACGAGGAAGATACACCCATCCCTGTGATGCCTGTGCTTTACGTAAGATCCGATGTAATACTCAATTACCTTGTGATCGATGTCATCACCATGGCCTCACTTGTAGCTATGATCGTCCTCGGAGGAAGTCGGGGCCAAAATCACTCCGATCAAAGACAATAGAACAACTTAATGACATTTCCCAACAAGTGGTACCCACGATTTTTACCCCCCGATTTACTCCGGCTCAATTGCTCCCATTCCTTCAATTGTTCCAGACGTTTTATTATGGCATCTACCCCGTGGTCGCCATCCAACGACTAACGACGGCCCTTTTACAATCACCGATGGCGATACTGGAATATATGCTTGCATGTGCCGTCGCCGCTGGGATCGGGGTCCAAGTCCAATTTCTCAGTTCTAAAATTGATATCCCCCTCCAAGTGCTGGCGAATGATTTTGCCAATGAAGCCAAAGCCGCCGCTAATCATCTTGATACCCGAACTCATCCCCTGAATGATGGCCTCCTTGTGAGCTTCTTTCTCTATGTATACAGTGCCAATACTCGTGGGGGAATGGCTGCTGCCATTGCATACCTCCGGGAAGCCATCACCACGGCGCAAATCTTTCAATTACATCGTGAATCGACATATGCCAATATTCCCATTGAACAGGCCCATCTTTTGCGAAAGATATATTACCTCTTATTGGTAACAGAACGGTTCATCTGTATCAGTGATCGGGTACCCATCATCTTGGAATCGACCATCACCGCTCCGACTCTTGATAATGAAGAATATCAACACCTTTTCAACGGGTTTAATGACTTATTAAAGGTATTCTCCGTCGCCGATAAGCCGTTCTTTGATCGGTTAGCCCATTTCGAACAAAATGGTACCACGGCGGTATCCACCAAATGGGTGGTTGACGTTCAATATCAATTACAACTGATCCATACCAGTGAAAACATCACCGAAGTTCAACAATTAAACTTGGTATTATCGAAATATTGGATGCAAATCATGTGCTGGCAAATCTGCCGCAAACACGGTATGCTCTTATCACATACCCATGGGTTCGAATCCATCCTGGTATTATTCCCCATCCATGTCGCCCGACAATTTTTAGAAGATACTTCCCGACTATCGATATTGGCGTTTGAATGCAATGGTCCGGGGGCATGTCTTAAATTATGCCAAATCGGGGTCGGGTTATGCGATCTGATCGATTTGTTAGGGGTTGATGAAACTCATACCAGTAATATTGGTCATCACTTTCTTAAGCTGATCTTCTCGTTGATTACCAAGATAAAGAATGATTCCATCTATCCATCGAGGCTATACCAGCGGATCGAGCTCATGGTGATGCAGGGAACTGTGTTGAGTGAATTAGGGGATATTGACTTTGAGTTTTACGATGCCGTTTAGCTAATAGTAGGAAGTATCGATTAACAATATTTTACCGGGGATCATAACCTAGGAACACTCGCATTTTGATGGACGCAAAATAAAAAAATAAAAATAAAATAAGGTATCATAACCAAAGGGGGCGATTTTTTTTTGTGGTTACTGGTTGTGAGCCATGTTTGGTGAACATGTTGACATTTGATGAACAAATCAACTGTAACGACGATTTGAAATAAAGACGAGGTTTAATGGGGCAAAAAGAGAGGTCTTACCCGGATTCGAACCGGGGTTGTTCGGATCAAAACCGAAAGTGATAACCACTACACTATAAAACCCTGTTATTGTTTTGGTGGGTAAACTTGAGTACAAAACCAACGGAGTTAGTTATGCAAATTCGAAGATTTGCCATTCAAAAATAAAGAATATTAACTGAATATCATCTAATTCATAGAATCGAGTTAATTTGGACGTTTAACGTCTGTCAACGGTAATCCCCATAATATATCGAAAAGCTTCCACAATCCGCTGGTGGTGAAATGTGGCAACTAAATCACCACTGGAGATTCACCTGTGTCCAGCTACTCTCCCAGAGAGATCTTTAATGGATGGATTGATGTAATGAAGCACCACAATAATCTAATTCGTCTTACGATAGTCAATATACATTGGTAAGGCACCATCCGCTTACTGATGATATCCAATGGTGAAGAGGCATACCGAATACTGAGGGTTCGATAATTCTGACCACACTCAAGTGAACCATTTGCTTCTTACCTTCAGCTCCTCACTGAGCTTCCATTACTTGCGAATAGCTGCTATCTGTGGATCTAGGATTTCAATCACATAATCATCTGCCCTTAGGGATTCCTGAACCGACAATAATTCTTTAGCAACAAGGCCCTGGAATTCTAACAACAATACCAGGAGTAATAAATATCAACAAGGCTTTCCCACCCCCAATTGAAATACAGTCTAATAAAACAGCACCAGCTGCTTCGCTCTTACCTCAACTATTTCTTTCCATCAACACCAGTAAAGGTCCCTGCATCGACATCTCATTGATCTTGAGCTCCCCAACTTTGCCCAAACCAAAGAGGATATCTTCATTAAGGCCTGGTACCACCATGAACCAGCCAATCAGTCGATATCCAAACATCATCACGATTTATCTTGTCTCCTACCGGCATCTTCAACAAACATTCCAACGTTCTCCTTTCAATACTCCAACAAATGGGCCACCGAATGGCACCTGTAAATGTCTCTGGATTAGTTCAAATTAATGACTTTGAGCAGTTGGGTACCTTTAGATCAATAAACCCCATCCACGGACGTTCTTATCTTGCTTGGTTATCCTAATTACCCTCTGGCTTTATCGAATTCAATTTAAACTTCTTTCTAGATCGATCACGGCCTTGGCGATGATTCCACCCTCTTTGACGGCTTCTGTTCTGGCGATTACGGAAGCGGCCGGAACATTTCACCGATAGTGGAGTGGGACAATCTTTCACCATATGTCCAAAACCTTTACATCTAAAGCATTGTATTTCCCAAAGTGAACGATCGTCAATTTGGTTCTCGTTCAAGGGGTGCATTGATCCCTCCAGAACCAGTGGGTTCGAAGCATGACCCGACACTTCCTGAGCTTGCGCTGCATCTTCTTGAGCGAATCTTTCTTTGATAGTTTCAATTTCCGTGATCAAAGTCATAAACTCCACTTCGTACTTCTCCACGTTAGTTATCTTACCTTCATACCACTCACTCATCAAACGGCTGATGTAATATATACCAACTCTCCAAGGAAAACATTCCACTATCAAGTAGATAGGATGAAAAAGGACTCGACAAAACGGAAGATGGTCACAAAAGTTCCTCCACTCTTGCAACCGAGTTTCGAAAGTTATCGGCGTGGTCTTCTTCTGCAGACTGAGATGTATGTAAAATTGTACTGCCACATCGGTATGTATCACATACTGCAATGAATGCATCTTCTGCATTATATCGAAAAAGTTCTTGCACGACTGCAACTGCAGATCAATGTCCCTTTGCCAATCTGTCTTCTGGTTACCCATCTTCCAGCCCATGGCAGACAAGATCATTCTCCGCTCAGTCGGGGTTAAAGGGTCATGTCTTCCCTTTCCAAGGCAGTTGTACAAAGCGTCTGCAGCAGCAGATTCAAATTTTTCGAACATATTCCAGTTATAAACAGCAGTGTGGAGTTCAGTGTTTTCCTCCTCAGGGATATACTTCAACTCTGGAATAGCAGCAACCAAATTAGCCATTATCGACCCATATTCCATCAATGCAAACTGAGGCGATTGATCTTTGGCTTTTAATTCGCTGTCCGTAGAATGGGAAGTAGCATTATCTTTGGTGACAGCATTTTCGTTAGCCTTCGAGTCGATTTCGAGTTCACTCATTATCAACGCCTGTTATCAATGTCAATCGTCTTTTGTGAGTGGTTACCACCAGTTGTATAATCTTGTACAATTGGGTACCGAGTGTATGACTATGGTTATCTGGTGGATTGAGAGTTTGCTAGTTGTTCTCGAGTCTGGTTAGTAACCCGTACTTAAATGATTAACCCCTGCCATATTGACATCAAGAGTCGAACTCGCGCTCTTGGACAACTTATCCAGATTAGATAGATAAAAGAGATAACGGCGACGGGTTTGAAGATATTAATCTGAAATGGGTAAAGGTAAAGGTCAGGTGATATGATAAACCATTTATTTTTTATTGATAAATTATGAGCACGTTTACAAAAGGTTATACAGTTGGTTCTAGAAGATAATACCACGTACTGGCTACCCATCCTCGTCAAGGACTCATACTTGTGAAGACACTCAACGTCATCAATGGACCCACGAAATAAAGTGCCTACAAGAAACGGTGGGATTACTATGTTTGGCAAGTGTCATGCTGGTTGGTGGCCCAGGGAGAAATTGTGATACGCCAAGTAGGCACTCCATTCGTATAACGGCAGTCAGAGCACGGAGTGGTTACTATGGCCTCAAGAAAGCGTGATCTCCACGACCAAAGCACGGGGAAAGAACTACGGTGGCCATATATCATTTGATAAGGTCAGGGACCTCGCTAGACCATCCCCTCTTAAATACCTTCCATTACTAATTGATGTTTATAAATATATACTCATGGTGTTTATGGCATGGATCGATTAACCAGGAGGCAATTGGGAAGCATCAACAATGTCGGCGGCATCGATGACATCATCGTCTTCATTAACCCCATCCAAAGGAGTTCTGGGCAAAGCAGTCATCCCAGTTCTGGCGATTTCCAAAATACCAAAAGGTTGCAACAATTGGAGGAAAGAAGACACCCGAGTAGGCTTAGCCAGTAATTCAACAATGACGTTACGGTCAGAGATATCGACGATCTTGCCGCCAAACTTTTCCGTCAACGTAGTAATGTGTTGTAAATGGACATGCTTTTGTCTCAATGCTTCCGAATGAGCCATGTTGGAAGGATGGAATTGAGATTCCTTAGCTTCCAAATCGGGGATGGCCGAACCTTCATTGATTTGTAACTTGTGCAGGGCGATGAGTTCTTGGAAGTATTCAGGACCCAACAACGACACCCGACACATGAGCAATTCCCGCTTGACGGTTTCGGCATTGGTGTAATCCAACACGGCGTAGACGGGGACCAAGTCTTCAATTTGACGTCTAGCTTGTTCAATAACGGCATCTTGACCTCTCAATACAATCGTCATCCGGGACAAGTCCTTAACTTCGGTGTTACAAACCACCAACGAGTCGATATTGAACCCCCGAGCGGCCAAAGTCCCAGAAACCAGAGACAATACCCCGGGTTCATTTTGAACCAAACAATTAAGCACGTGTTGCTTTCTAGGAGCCTTCAGGGGGAGAGGAGTCTCATAAAGAATCAGAGACACCGCTTCTTCTGCCAGCCAGTTAGGGGTTTCAAACGTAGGGAGAGGAGGTCGCTTTTGGTTGCGGTGTAAAGTTTTGTAGGCCAAAGCCAGCGTCGACGACGACAGCTTCAGGCGAACGGCCTGTCTTACCACGGAACGAAGCATATCGGTTTGAGTGGTTGAGGTGAAGAAAAAATGGGGTTGGTGAAAAATTGAGGAGATTGCGCATGGAGGTGTATGTCCGGTAACGGCCCGGTTTTCAAGGTTTTGAAGACAACTAACCACCCATTTTATAAAAGGATAAAAGAAGGGAGGGGGTTATGGTTGAATTGATAGTTATTATTAGTGAGTAATTGGTGGTGAATAAGCGATGATCCGTTAGTCCGTAGTCATGTTGACTCACGATGCGTAGAAGATGCAGGAGGATGGAAGGATCACTGAGGTAAGTGATGACAATTGGCTGACTCGACAGTGGTTTGGGTGTTGAGTGGGTGACAGTGGTTTGGGGGATAATGGGGGGTGACCAGCAGGGCTTCGTACCTGGGATGAGGATATCTATCGGAGTTGCGATCCGATGGCCCTTTTATTAGGGAATCTTAAATTCACCCAATTCGTAGTTACAGGGTCATTTATGGCAAATTCAATATGTCACCCTTTTCCTTTGTATTCGGCAATATTGGCAAACCTTGTCCATGAGGTGATACCACAAGTATTCAAGTAGTTTTCCAACGAGGGACTGCCAAAGTTGTCCACGAGGTGATACCATGATTGTCCAGTAGTTTTCCAACATGGCGATATGCTAATTGGTATTATTTTCAATCAGACATTGATATTGTTCATCACATCTCCTGGAATGGATATGTCAACAATGAAAGTTTCCCTTATTGGTAGTCATACCAAAGTTGGCTACACATTGCCGTGGTTATTAATCTAGTTATATTAGTCTTCAGCTCACTTTTAACCCCGAGGTCGATTGCCATGGCTATTCCAAATCACTAGTAAAGAAGGTCAACCATGGTGATGTCGGGGGTCCATATTCAACAAGGCAATCCAATAGCCATCTAGAAGATGGCAAGGAAGGAGAAGTTAACCAAGGTAATCCAAGGCAGGGTTCCAGTCAATAGATACTGTGGAGTTCATCAATTGGCTATGGTGATTGATTCAGGAGTTCATCAGGGTAATCATTATAAGATATAGATTGGTGCCGTTTACTCAATTGGTGGTAGCGCTAGAGATATCGATCAGTGGCCATTCAACGTTAGGGGATTACCATTGAGGTAAACAATGGATAAACACGTTTAGTAGAGAGGGGGTAATTAATGCCACCTTTGGGGGGTTGATGCACTGATGTACGAATACAATAATATTGGCACGATTTGTTAATCAAAAGGACATAAATGCAGGAAACTATCTTTTTAAAATCGGTGGGGTGGTTGTGACCCTCGTAGGTATATATGTTTAATTAGATTAGCAGGCCGGAAACGCCCTCGGATTTGGGAAAACATCACTTACCCTAGCATACTTCCATTTAGGCATATGAACGGGGGCACGGTATAGTGACAACCCCTTCATATCATTAGCAGTAACATTTCCGTAGTTATCAACTTGTTTTGGTGAGTTTTACCCAAATTTTGCGACTATCAACAATTACAAGCTTTTCTAATAATTCTGCAAAATTTCAAAATTCGATAAGAACACAATTTATAGTCGTATTCCCAAGCCACATAGTCCCTCTTTAATGTTAAATTCTAGTCCCACTCAAATGATGGATATTGGGGTCCTTTATGGGGTGAAAGGACCATATAGGAGTTGTAGTACGAATCAAGTTGATCTAAATAATCAAAGGGTTAAGTAGACAATCCTAAAGAAGTTACTTCGGAGGATTATCAGCATGGGCACACAGTGCCTGACAACACCAAGATTACTGGTATTCGTAAACTATATGGGTATCATCTTAAAGACCAAGGTAGGAAAGGGATATGACCAACGACCATGTCATTCGATCCCATTCAATGGGAACGTCTAGATGAGCAGCCTCATGCCCTGGTCGATAAAGGCCATTCTTCACCGAAGTAATATCAGTAAACACGCAACTCTAGAAACATCAATTGCGGGGGTCTCCTTGATGATTCCTGTAACTTTTGCCGTTTTAATCGTTTTGGTCAAGAATGAGATTACGTAAAAAGACAACGACATTGGGTACCAATAAATGGATAACCAACACCTGGGCACATTTATACGGAACTTGGTGATGATGTTGCTTTGTTGTTGATTAAATGAATGACCACAATGACGAATCATTGAGCGAATCGTGGAAGTATCAGTATTGGCAACAACGGCAACATTAATCTATTGCAGAATAGCCCTTTAGCAAAAAAGATACAAGATATATTTCTTTCCAGCAGTTGTCCTCGAACATCAGATTGGACTCTTCGACTTGTCAGCTTTCAGTCAGACTCAAACATATTGTTTATCACAACACTGTTACTCTAAACTATCAAGGAAGATATATACTCAAAAACGTACACGACTGTACACGACTGTAGTCCCCTTGTTGTCATCATTGACGATATCCATATTATAGACTACAACGTGGCCCGTACTGGGGGTTAGCTCCAAAACCACACCCATGTTGACGGCACATATTAATATTAATAGCAGCTGTATTTACACTTCGTAGTATAACCAGTACCAACTTTTGGAAAGGCTAATCCCTTCTCTAAAGGGTCCTTACTGTAGAGTTGTTTTGACGTCTTGCCTCATACTCCAATTCGTTCGATCCATATCATCTAGGTATTGGAGTAAGGAGAGTTCCTCCTAACTTGGCAGGTTACTAGTTATGATTCTCCTCAGAAAATGAGTCTCGATTGATCTCTACGGATCCGGTTCGTTAGAAGAATAAACTGGGGCACACGGTCTAAACCCTCACACAATATTTACCGTACTGCATTGTTTCCTCTGCATCTTCTAAGGTCGTCGAATGTCTCTCTATGTCGCTTCTCCGTACAGTGACGATTACCAAATCAGCATTGTTTTGGTGATAATGCAAGGTGTAAGGGGTATCACTAACCGATCAAAATGACCATCAATAAAGCGCTACTTAGATGATCAAGCTATACTGATGTTATCCTACAGAGTTTCGGATTTCTCCAAATGGTGTTAGGTAACAAAAGTCGGATATATAAACATCCGGATACATGCCCCTGATGGGTGATCGACTATATACAGGAAAAAGCAATAGTACCAAAATGCCACCATTAATCTTGAGATATGAATAAACAACTATAGGTGTTGCACCTACTTTAGTGGAACTAAACTACCACTTTAGCACTTACGTAAGCGAGACCTAACAAAGGCACTAACATTAACCGACAATGGTTGCTGGTAAAAATCATCCCAAAGATGCGGCAAGTTGTGTGTCACTCTCATGGCTCCCAACCTGTGCATTGACTTATCCACAGGATCAAACTAACTCCGATGATTGATCCTACATACTAACCAAAAAAAAAAACAAAATACCCGAGGTTGCCAGTTAATAATCAGCCAACAAATATAACAACCAACCATAATCATTAAGCTTCCCCCATCCCTTGTGGCAGCCTATAATAACCTTTACTTCATTGGCCCTTCAACCCTAAACCTCTAAGCAATCATGGATTACCCCACAATCGACTTTATCATATGCATTACCCCTCGTGTTAACTCCATCATCGTGATCTTTTTTTTTGAAACTGCCATGTTAACTTGTTGGTCAATCTAATCACACCTCAAATCTACTCGATTTAAACAAATGCCCATCTCTTTTACGGCGGCTATAATTTTAAATCATCATAAATGATTAGACGCCCTGATGCACATTGCCAGTGATTGTGTCATCATTCATTTACATCAGCCTTGTGAGAATGAGTCAGCCTTATGGCTACTGTAAGCCAACAAGACCACAGTATAGACGTAGTCAATCAATATAATTATAAATACCTACCATTATACCCCCAAATCGATGGCGATTTCTCGGGGATTCCTCCTATCCGATACCATCCGGGGAAAAAGTTTCATGACCACAACTTTGTCCAAGAAATTATTATGACACAAAACTCAGGGTAACCAAACCATTGTTTTATGGTTATTTTTTTTTTTTAAATAAACCTCCCCATTAAACTTCACCCCCTTGAAACAAATAATATCATCTCAATCAACCTAGTTGACCCATCCATAGCCTTCATCTCCCTAGGTCTATCAACTACTGCCGCTGCCTCGTGCGAATGATTGCCACAAAACATAAGTTCCGGGTGCTCGTTGATTTCTTAGCCCCAAATCGTCAGCAAAAGCCATCGTCGTCTAGCGACTCGAAATCAAAGGATAAAGATAATCGAGTATCATTTGTTAGACGTCAAGGTTATACATATACCATGTGTCCATTAGATGAAGAGTTCTGGAAGATTAGTTATGATGAGAAACAGCGGCTCATAAACCCGCCGCTGGAAAAGTATACCACCGATACCTCGAAAGCCAATCGGGGGAGAAATCGGTACTCAAATGTCGCTCCATTCGATTGGAATCGGGTGAAACTTCCTCTGAAGCTGAATGATTACATCAATGCCAGTTATATCAACTTTCCTTCCCATACCAATTATATTGCTTGCCAAGGTCCAACTCCGGAAACGGTTAGTCATTTCTGGGCGATGTGTTTTAACGAAGCAGGAAAAACCGGCAATGATACCATCGCCGTTGTCATGGTGACTCCGTTGGTGGAAATGAATACCATCAAATGTCACAAGTATTGGCCGAGTGATCAAGATAGTTGGGATTTAACTTCCCCCGATTTGGATTTCGAAACTTTCTCTATTCAACATCTCGAACAACAATATCATCCCGAAGGTAAATTCTATATCAATAGTTTTGACCTTTGTGCCGATGGCGTCACCAAACGGGTGAACCAATTCGTTTATTGTCGATGGCTGGATGCTAAGGTGCCTCCTAGTGCTGATGAGTTGTATGCCCTTGCTGATTGCATCCACCAATTAAGAAAAACATGCCCTAATAAAACTCTCGTCCCCATCATTCATTGCCTGGCCGGAGTGGGCCGTACCGGGACGTTTATCGCCCTAGACCAAATGAAATATGGTGATCTCATGACTCAATATCCCAACGGCGAAGAATTCATGTCCAACCTTGTTACATTGATGAGAGACCAACGCATGATGATGGTGCAAACGGTATACCAATATCGATGGTTAGAAAATCTTCGGAAATCTTTGGCTAGATCCTAACTTTGAAACGAAATGGCTAGATCGTAAACCATCGATGCCATTATTCGTCATCATTTGACGAAAACGGGGGAATTTAGCCGAGAACCGGTAATAGTTTAATCTGTTCGATTAAAGTTGACGATTTTTTGTCACCACTGGAAATTATATACCGGGAACTTTTCGATGAGTTGCTGATGTTGGTTTGAGAACCAACAAACATGGCTATGGTGGCGATGCCATGATGATACCCTCCCTGGCAACCTCTCCCTTGCCACCCCCGGATATATACTACCTAATTAAATACCATTTAATTTTCATTTTAGATAATCTCAATTGGTAAAAGTTTCCATCAAAACAAATAGTCGGTCTAAACACCATGTTAATTCCCTCTAGAAGTAATCATAGTTCATTCCAGACCCCCGTTCGGATATATCATGTTTGTATGATACATCATCACAAAACCATGATTTGCATGCTAGTGATGTTTACATCAACAAACCGCTTCATCATCGTACTTTGCAAGGTTCATACATGAACAGGACACCGGACCACCGAAGGTGACTTTTTTCAAAGGAGGGTCGGGTAAACTTGTAAAGTCGACGATGATGAGACAAAGAATAAGCTTATATTTTCATTTGGATAAAAAATGTTGGGAGATGACCAATGATGATGGCTAACCCATTAGTCCCCGCTTCACCACCCCTTGTTTAATCGAAAACCCTCAGTTTGGATGCTCCACAATATCGACGGTTGCTAGATTGGACTAAGGTTGTCAAAATTCCGTTGACCGTGTCGATTTAGAAAATCTTACGTAACTACCCGCCTTACCACTAAAAGAAATTTGCCTATTTGGTTCTAATGCATCATCATGGCCATCGTGAACAATCACAAAGAGGCAGGTGAATACTCAAAGAAGGTATTTAACAAGGACCTATAGAATGTTCACCCCACTTATCCCCATAAGCGACGGTGACAATATCAAACCCCTTTTGTGATCACCGATTAATGATAAAAACCCTGCCGTCACCGTAACTAATGTAGAACCATCTAGCAATGATCAAAAGGTTAATTTTCGTTAAAATGTGACAGATACCAAAGTTTTGGGTTATATACTTCGATAAACTTCCTTGGTAAAAGTTCTGGCCAAGGACATTCCACTATCTGGCATTAAGTTGGATGATTGATGCACCGTTCCCCTTGCAGCGTGCGACGTGAGGTACCTGCATAGACCCGGCCTCCAGAAGAAAATATCGGAATGTTCACCGTGTAGTACGCCTTGGTATATAATAGGCATGACATTCACCAGGAAAAATGTTAACTCAACGTTCAAGTTTTATCCTACTTTAGTCACTCCTTTATCAACATGCAACTTTTCCAAGTTAACGTTCTCTTAACGTTGGCCGTGGGGTTGGTCAACGCCGCCGCCATCCCCAAGGTCTCCACCTCCGATGCCACTCCCCTTGTCGCCAGAGCCGCCAGTGGTCCAGTTTATGCCACTAAGGAATTAGACTGGCCCGGAAAGAACCTCGATGCTTCGCAAAAGCGGGATGTCTTCCGTCCTTCTACCATTCGTCATATGAACCTCGATGGTAAGGATGTCAATGACAAGCAATACCAAAAGGCGTTTGGTGGTCTGTTGTGGCTCAACCAATACATCACCGATGAACAATTCAACTCGGTGGAAAAGACCATCGACAACGGGGGTAACCCTCTCGCTATCTCCTTCAACGATTTCATTGAAGGTAAGGTTAACATCGTCATCGATGGTCAAACCGTCACTAAGGATTCCAAGGTGAAGAATGCTTCCGTCATTGCCCCGGAAAACCTCCAAAAGAGAGGTGGTGATCGTCCTTCGACCATTCGTCACATGAATCTCGATGGGGTTAACTTCCAAGACAAACAATACCAAAAGGCATTTGGTGGTCTGTTATGGCTTAACCAATACATTACTGATGAACAATTCAACTCGGTTGAAAAGTCCATCGATAATGGCGGCAACCCTCTTGCCATTTCCTTTAATGACTTCGTCGATGGTAAGGTGAGTATTACCATCGATGGTCAAACCATTACCAAGGATTCTAAGTTTAAGAATGCTTCGGTGATTGCCAACAATAACGGTGGATCCGACGCTGGTGCTGGGGGTGACTCTTCTCCTGCTCCCGTTGCTGATGCTGCCCCCACCAAGGTGCAAAAGGCTTTGGTAAGCAGTGCTTCTACTTTGGCTACGGTGGCTGTCACTTCGACTGCCGCTGCTACCACCGAAGCGGCTGCTTCCACCACTTCGGCTGCTGCTACCACTGAAGCGGCTTCTTCCCAAGCGGGATCTTCAACCACTGATGCTCCCGCTCCTGCTGCTCAACAACAAGGTGGTGACTCCAAGTCCGACACTAACTGGTTCGGTGAAACTAGAACCTTTAAGCTGTATGTGCTGGGGGTTCCCCAAAACCAAAATGTCGGTACCACCACCCCTTCAACTGGTGGTTCCAACAACCTGGGATCTTCTGGGTCGTCTAACGGTTCCGATGGTTCTGCTGATGTTGCCCAAGCTACCGGTCAAGGTAGAGCCGTGCAAGCTGATAACTCCAACTCTGGCTCTGGTTCATCGGAAGCACCTGCTGCTTCCCAATCCCCCGATTCCTCGTCCAATCAACCCGCTTCCACTTCTTCTTCCACCGCTGACTCCTCCGACTCTTCTTCTGCTGATCGGGAAAACCTTAGTGATGAAGAATGGAAAAAGGTCATGCTCGATGAAATTAACAAGAAGCGGGCCTTGCACAATGCCCCCCCTGTTGTTTGGAACGATACCATGGCTGACTTTGCTAACAACTACTTAAAGACCACCAACTGTCAAATGAAGCATTCTGGTGGCCCTTACGCTGAAACCCTTATCACTGGTAAAGACCCTGTACAAAATGTCGATGGCTGGTACGTTGAACACGAAAAATACAACTACAATGATCCCCTGTCTGTTGAATTCCATCAAATTGGTCACTTTGAAATTATGGTGTGGAACAGTACTACTCAAATCGGGTGTGCCAGAACTTTCGATGGTTGTGGTGACTTTGGTGCCCTTGTCGGCTGTGAATTCAACAACGTCTATGGTGATGCCAAAGCCAACGTCTTTGCTGGTTCTGACCCGTGAATAACTTCTGGAGTTTGAATTTTGAAATTTTTTTTAATGAAGACGCTGATTAAGATCGAAACAATGATTCTTTGATCAGGTCTATCATTTGGGCCCAATTATAGTAAATATACATGATTGTCAACCATTGGTTATCTATATAGTTACCTAAGGTTTTCTAAAGTTAAATTGACCCCGACACATGGGACAAGTAGAAGATCCCGAACTCTTGAACCACTTGTACAAACAAGCAGAATGGAACTTGTTGCTACAAGTGGGACACAGCTTTGAAGGTAACGATAAATCTTGATGCAAAATCGAGTAACAAATGGCACAATCTTCAAACCCAGAAAAGTGAAGGGTGACATTACGATTGAACACTTCGATGGCATCAGTCACCAGACCATTAGTCAAGGAAATGACACTTTGTGCCGCCATTAACCATGCTTTCCATTGCTTTTCCTTCACCCCTAATCTTAACGGACCTTCGACGACGACATTTTCCAAGGGGTAGATTGCTGGAAGCTTAATCACCATCTCCATTGTTTGTTCATCAATGATATACGTCAGTCTCACTTCAAACGTCACTCGGTTCACCTTGATGGTCAATTTATCATCGGCTTCCACCTTCTGCTTTTGCTGACTCACTTCATCCAAGATAGCTCCAATCAACACTGGCGACACATGACCCGAAGTCACCTTCCCCACATGCTTCTTTAATTGAAGATCCCGAATCAGCATATACCATTGCTGAACTTGAGGACCAAAATTCGAGCAACATTGATAGTACAAGTGGAGCAACAAGAATGCCAATTCTTCTGATAAGTTGGCGGCTTTTGACCCTAATTGGTAATCATAATTAGGTAACGATTCCAATGAATAAACCGACAGTTTAAGCACCCGTAAATCATAAACTTGATGGAAAATGTACTGAAGCAATGGGTCAATCAAATTCTCCGTCTTTAACTGATCTAAATAGTTTTGTCGGATGGCAAAGGTGATATCATGGAAATGAGTGAATATCACCACCCATGCCCATAAATATCTCGTCAAATTCCCCAGTTCTTCTTCGATATTGCTGTCAAAATCGTATCTCTTGACGATATCGATTAGTTTTTGCGGAATAACTGCCCTTTTATCTTCACTGGTATCTAGTTGATATTCAATGACATATTCTTGTTGCTTGGTAACCACCAGAGGTACCAAAACTCCCAAACACACCCGTTGAATGGCAATGGAATTACTCAGGGCCAAAAGATCATAATAATTAGCAGTGTGTCCCCGAATATCTCCCACAAGGTAGAGCTTTTCTACCGCTTGATGACACATGGTCACCGCAGGACAAGGATGTTGTTGGTCATATAATTGAATATCTTGTGACAATAACAACTCTTCCAATTGTTCACCATCAATATCAGTTAAAGCGGCCATAAGTTTAAGACTGACATATCTCAACAAAACCTCTTGAGGTTCACTGGTACAAATAGACAAGTTATCATCAACAATGGTGCCAGCAATCTCATATAAATCAACATCACCTTGGGTTTGAATAAGACCATATACCATTCGGGTGATTTGGGTCCGGATGGTAATGAATTCTGAATCATAGGCAATACTCAGTTCAAGCCAATTAGAGATTTGACGAGTAACCATATTGAGTCTTTGATGAGGAAGCTTGGGAGCCAAATTATCATCTTGTAAAAAGTTCAATGCCAACGTCGTCCAACGGACACCATCACCAACGATGTCGCTTTCCGATTTAACCCCCACCATTTCACTGAATAAATAATTTTCAAGTCTTTCCATCGATACATGGAATTTACCTGATGCTTTGATTAACAAGGCACACTTTAATGCCGGGAACTTCCCCCATTTACTCGTTTCATATTGGAAGGACGAGCTATCCATGTTATCAATTTCGTTTAACAATGATCGGTAGATGACTCTAGAACATTGATAACCAAATTGAGATGGCAGGGCAGTGATATAACTGGATAATGGATGAGTATCTTCAAGTACCAGATCCAAGATGGCTTCCTTCGATAATGAACCCAAGGTCAACTTATCAAGAACATCATCAGACACTTGATTGGTGGTAAGAAACCCATAATCATCAAGATACTCTTTAAACAACCCCTTGACATAGTAGCTAAGCGACGATGATGCCACAATCACGGCTATCTTCACCACATTGTCATTATAGGGTTGAGACCCACGATCATTAACCAATTGGAAGTTATCACCTAATGGATTAGAAATGGAAACACCATTCATATCAACTTGATTGCATTCTGATTCAATCCATTTCATTAAGGATTGTTCCCATTTTGGTCCAGCAATATATGAAGCGATGTCATCTGAGTTTTGGATAGAAGACGACAGAATATAATCAATCAACGATTGAACCTTTGTATCATGATTGATTTCATCCAAAAACGCTTTGACAGAAGCATCGCCGATATTTTCCCATGAAACCTTGAGCAACGGTTTGGTATCTTCCAGTTGAGCAGCATCTTTAGGGTTACGTCTAATATAACTCAAGAGTCGTTCTTCTGAATCCACCAGAGCCTTTACCACCGAATCACGAATGGTGGCATCTAAACCACTATAATGATAAATCAATTCAGTATCTTGTTTTGACAATTTGTTCGAGGTAGACATCTTGGTAATATAAGCGTATTCTTCGGGATAATCTTGCTTGTTTTCAAACAAATCAATCGTCTTCGAAACTATCAATAATAATGGCGTCCTTTGAGTAGGAACATCAGCGTTGATCTTGAAGAAATAATCATTGATCAATTCTGGAGTGACCAGTTGACGATGGTACTGTAATAATGCCGATAACAAATCAAGAGGAGGTTGATAAAACTCCCGAGTAATATATGATGGTAATGATTCGACGAATTCATGATTGAGAGCCCGAGGATGAATCCGTAAACTGTCGATGATCAAATTAAATACTTCCACCAGACCATCAGCACCATCAATGAGTGACAGTTGGATTTCATCAACAATGGAAGATTTAGGATATATTTTGAGCAACACTTCAATCAAGGAGACGAGGCTAGCGGTGAATTTATAACCTGCGAAATCCAATTTCAATTCATCATGAAATAACCCCAGTTTTAATGCGTTTAAAAGTTCAGTGGGCTCAGGAATACCATTCAAGGCATTAACAGGTTTTGTCCAATCCTTGATTCTTTTTGAGTTTGTCGCCAAACTATCAATTGAAGCGTAAACCACCATCATTTTCAATGAAGGGTCCACATTAAACAAATCACCAATCTTGATTACCGCTGGAACCGCCAGAGGTAACATTTCCCCATTAAGCTTTGGTAACCGCTTAATTAAAACCTTCATTACCACTTTAGAAACGTTGTCATCATCAAAATCAACGGGGACAGGCGAAGACACTTGAACCTCGGTGAAAAAACAACTGATGACCGAATAATAAATAGGATCAGAGTTACAATCACCTAGCTTAAGCCAGTCAACAATACGAGATTCACTTTTCAGACCAGCATACTCCCAAAACAGTTTCTTATGACTTTGACATTTGGAGGCCACCACTAATAAATCCCATAATTGAATGATTACCAGGGATAAGAGCACCGAGTTATTAATCTTAAATTTGAATCGTTTGATCAAGTTTTTCGCCAATGCCTTAAATGTCAGCGTCGAAGTTTTGGGATCGATAATAACTGTTTTTGCCAATCGGAAAAACGCTTTGATTAACCCAGGGTTAAACATAGATTCCACAGTGACACATTGTTCTAGACTATCCCAAAATGCCCCTCCATTAAACATCTCATCCACTGCTTCATGGTTATCTTGATTTATCATCACTTCAGCCATAGATAACGCCAGAGTAAGCACTCGATGATATTTGGCCAAGGCATCTTCAGGCTTGACATACCGCTTATCTGATAAACTATCGACGGATTCAATTAACGCCACCGATTGACAGTAATTAGTGATTTGTTCGGCAAATAACCCCCATAACTTGTCGACCTTTTGATCATCACCTTGGAATGCTTCCACCATCCGTTTCCGAGCTTGGGTAGCCACCACTCGATCAGGATCATAGATACCACTTAGCCATACCGGGACAAACAGTTTCATGAACTTTGCCATCGATTTGCCATTTAATTCGACCATGGCCGCCATCACCCCATGGGCACCACTCCGAACTTGTCTTGAGTTATCCACCGCCAATTTAGGATATATCTGGATCCAGGCAATCACCACCAGCTCATCGAATTGGTCGAGATCTTTGACTAAGATGATGATGTCATTAAGAGCTCGTTCTTTGGTGATGACGTCCTTCTTTGCGAGCCCCTTGAACAGCACAGCAATGTTGGCATTA
Source organism: Diutina ranongensis (nom. inval.) (assembly GCA_030569815.1). NCBI lineage: Eukaryota > Fungi > Ascomycota > Pichiomycetes > Serinales > Debaryomycetaceae > Diutina > Diutina ranongensis (nom. inval.). Next base: position 55,434 of record JAJMLP010000060.1, read on the forward strand.
TTAATTGTATGGACATCAGGGATTGCTGTGAAGTAATTAAGGGAGACAGGGAAGTTGTTGTACCCAAGTTCTCCCAGCATGGTTAGGTATGGAGGATGTGAGGTCGCACGATTGAAGATAAGGTGGAGGAATAAAAGTGAAAAAAAAAAAATTCAAAGAAATAAAATTGAAAAGTTATTAAAAAAAAATTAAATTTATCGAGTCATTCGGGATAGAATAGGTGAATTGCGTTTGGTAAGGTTTTATGAACATCTAGTCATCATTGAGTCATCGTTGAGAAGGGTTATGAGGGGGCAGCGACAAAAACACCCTGAGTTAATGTGTTTTTAGTTTATTGTTATTCAACAATTAAACATTGTAAATAAACAGGGAAGGTAGAAAAAAAAGAATTAATAACTTAATTTTGGTGTTTCTCATGTTTACTTCTTGTTATGGTTTATGGGTATGGGGTTTATTTACAAAACAAATTTCACAATACACTGCCCCCTAAATTTACTATAAAAACCCCAGGATTTCTTCACAACTAATCCACCCCTTGCATCCTTTCCTTTTTTCTTTTAGACCCTCCAAACAAGGTATCGACACAATGACAAAGTACCCTCTTTGGTTGATGTTTAGAATCGGATTTTAAACAATCAACCAATATCAAAGGTAATCAAAATATGAGTTTTGACCCAACGACCAATCTCCTACTTATGGGCAACCTTTATATTAGCTGATCCAAAAACCCCCATGTTTTGTATTCGGAAAGTACTTACACAGCAGTCATGTTTTTGATAGACAACGCGATAGTCTCATTCTTTACAGACAATATTATCCCACCACTTGAATCTTTTTTGTCGTAATATCATCAGTACATACCGAGAGTGCGTGTCGCGAATCAACTACCGAGGCAGGCCGATGGAACCACTCCCAGTAAACATCGGCTATTATGATCCATTCCTGGTATATCCCAAGGATGAGTTTGAAGGTAAATTTCCCCTTACCAATCTCCATTGGAAGTATCACTCCACCAAACCTGTCCAACTGATCCCAAAATTACCAATCCAATTCATCGAGGAAGTACCCAAAACAAATAGTGAAGGGGCGGCCAATGTTTATGCCCGAATAATGTTTGTAAAATATGAAGGCTTGGACCAGTATCGATCTCAAGTGAGACCGTTGATTAAGGAATGGTTGAAAAATTTGGTCACTTCGTCGGGGGAATGGATGATTGTGTACGTGGCTCCCTCCAATGTGAAGGAAAAACAAAGTACCATCATAAAGACCCTGAATTTTGACAAATTGATTAGAGATTTTGGTGGCGATGGTAAAGAATTAGCCCCCCTTGGCTTTCGCGTGGCAACAGATCGGAATCGAGGGTTTCGGTTTAAACTGGGTCAATCAGAAATGTTGAATGAAATCATGGTGAATTTGAAGGGGTTATTAGTTCTGTCATTTTCGGCAAAGTATGCATTCTACACTAATGAATTATTTACTGACCACTCTGACAAAATAAGACCCCCCATGGAACTAATAAAGCTAAAATTTGGCCTTGCAAACCTTCTAAATGATATGAGACTATTCCAAGATGCCTTGAATGTTTTTGATGATATCGTCAAATCAGATATTCCCCATCTTTTACATGATGCAGAATCAAAGGTCACAAAGTCAATGCCAAACGAGGTCGATACCACCGGTTTCATCAATCATTATAAACAATTACAACTGCAGCCGACATTATTCGACATATTTTGCACCATTTTTGCTAACCAGCTGATGCTTTTACAACTGTTAGCTTCACACGTTGAAATTCTTTCCATCCTGGCCATTCACATTCTGAGTTTATTCCAAAAGACTATGGAGTTTTTAAATGAGCTTTTTGTTAACTTTGGGACGTCATTGCAATTGGATGAATTTGCTATTCGTTTAATTGATGAGTACCTTAATTTAGACATTGTCGAAAAGCTTCTATCCAGCCAAGGGGATGGGGAGACTGAAGTTTCATTGCATGAAATTCTTGAATATAGAGGGGAATTAAGACTTTTCCAAAGATCTCGGTACAAGAATATAGCTTTGACTGGGTTTGGTTATCATGTCATTGGTGTCACTGAAATTTCATTAGATGGTGGTCTACCTGAAACAAATCCGAAGGATGATAAACCAACACTATCCTATCAACCGATCATTGATGCGATGGAATCTCCTGACCTGTTTTACGCCGCTTATGAAAATATCACGGAACTCATCCTTAAGGATTTTGTTAAACTGGGAAGAGAAAAGACTACTGATGTCATGCTGATTGATTTGGCATTAATGGCATACCAACGTGGTCATTATGATCAAGCATTACAGATCATTCAAGACTCCTATGATTATTTCATTGTCCATGGATGGAATTTCATGGGCGGATTTTTGTTGGAAGTATATCTTGATTGCTTAGACCATGCTCACCCTGAGGACTATGAGAGATTAACATTGGCCGCATTAAAGCTACTTTCACTGATCTTCAATGGCGGCAAAGTGGATAATTCAGTTGGGATCAATAATTATGGTGCCATCAAAAAGCAGAGTTATTTTGAAAACTTGGTGGAGAAAATCGACACCTTTCTGAAGAAGATGGAAAATCGGTTGACTTTCCCGATGGAGTTTGATTATGTCATCCACCCCTTTGTTAAACGTGAAGGGTTCGAACAATATTTGACAATTGGCTTTTCAAATCAAAGTCCGTTGAATTTTTCATTTGAACAAATTGAATTGGTGGTGGTTAACACCGAGGGTACCATATTGTCGTTTATTGGATCCCAAATTGAAATCCATTCACACCAAGATGCAGTGGTGAAGATTTACTCCCGTGACTTCCATGAAGATACGTTTTATCCCAAACAATTAACCATTCAAATCAATGAAAAATTGGTGTATACCACTGAATTTGCTGTGCCGACCCAGAAGGTTACTTCTAACCTTGAGCTTACTAATCACTTGGCAAGTAGCACTGTTACCGTCAATGAGCTTTCCAATCAACCACCTCAAGTGGAAACAAAAGAAAACCTCGATATGGGATCGCCGATTAGACTCTTCCAATACTCCAATTCGGTATGGTGTGAATTTGTTGGTACTGCTGACATTGAATTAGGGATCACTGAAGTTAATCTCATGATCCATAATGATGATGTTGCATCCATCGAGAATATCGAAATTAACATTGTACCGATAACCCAAGGTATTACCCTTTCCATTCGTTCTACCACCTCAATTACCAACCAAGTCGCTCCTGGTGAGTGCTATACTCATGCCATTCCATTTTCGTATTATAGCGATAATAAAGTGGTATCATTTGGCGCCCATGTTCGTTATACTGTTGATGGCCACACTTATACCCATTATATCTCAAATTCGGTTGATATCACCTTAGCATTATCGGTTACCGTTCAAGATACTTTCAGAGAGAACTTTTTATATTCCAAGTTTACCATTGGATCCTCTCAAGCAAAGTCTCCATTGAGATTACTACTGGCAACCCTTGATCTGGAATCAACTTCAGAAAGCGTATATGACATCGTGTCCCCCAAATTCCCCAAGATTGAAGATATGATTGTATTTAGCGATCAACCAGTGATGCTATTTTATAAAATCATTCCCAAATCATTGGAACGGGCACCACCCCAGTGTCTTGAATTAAATATTGATTATTCAAGTTTGACCCAAGAATGCCATCATGTGATAGCATCTATCATCGACAACCACCTCGAAGAAGTGAACCAAAGTGAGCTTGAATATTTGTGTCATCATCTAATCACAAACGCAAAGTTTAATGTCGAACAGTATGCTCTTTATGGTCATGTGAAAGTCACCAATGGTGCCGAGGTAATTAAATGGGTTGAAAATGAACTTCCTCAATATATTGATGATAGTAAACAGTTGATCGAGGTGATGACATCAATTGTATCCACCACACATGAAAATGTTTCGCCAAAGTCATTGAATCGCCGCAAGTTACACATATCAGTACCCATGCCTACGTTGACGTTTCTTCAAATCGTTACCATTGATTTCACTCGTCAAAACCAATTTCTCGTTGGTGAACCAATCAACATGAAATTTTCAATCAAAACGATCGATAAATGGGGCCCCATTGATGTTGAACAACCACAAACTCAATTTCAGGTTTCATTCCCAAATGAAGACAATTGGGCGATGACAGGGTTGAAAAAGGCATCCTTTACCCCTGGAGATGAGCCCTTTATCATCGAAACGACGATGATACCATTAACGGTTGGTAAAATCGGCTTACCAAAGATTTCTGTCAAACCCCATTCCGAACATGTTACTCCATCGATGGTGGTGGATGTTGCCATTGATAATGGCCTGGAATCAGTATTAGTGGTGCCGGAATTAGATAGCATTTCGTTTTCGTTTTAAATATACCTGACATTTCATATATTACCAGTATAACTATCTAGTCGCAATTGTCCATCTCTAATATTCCTTTTTGCCTTAGTCGTCATCCTCGATATCCGTCTCCAAATCACACATGGTGCGGCAATTAGGACAATAGAACTGAGGGTACAGTTTTATGATAATGGGTCGAATGCATTTATAATGCCACAGATGAGAACATGGACTCATAAAGATGGCTTGACATGGTTCAATCTTCATCAAGCAAATGGCACACTCGGTAGGATCGCCTTGGTTTTCTCCTTCACGATTAAGCGACAAGTTTTGCATCTTTTTATGAATCTCCAAATTAAATTGGTTAACTTTCCGTTGCCACAGTTTATTAAATTCACATCTCATCTTTACACAACGGTAAACTTCTTCAGTTCCTCCTCGGTAATCCATCCCTAATTGGATGATGTCTCCATCTAATAACGGCATCAACATCAGTTCTTCTCCTGCCTTCAGAAGCCGGATATGATTAAGGAAGGTCCCCAGCGACAGCTTGCAATCTTTTAAGAACCATTGTCCATCATCGTTACATTGGAAAAGGGCGTGTATTCTCAGCACCACCTTCAGTTTAAACACAATCGGCGCCAGGGATCCTTGAGGGGCATGAGCCGCTGCCTTATTCTTTTCCGTGTACCGACCTATGGAGATTTCCGAAACCGGGGGGATTTTGCGAATCACCGGACTGAAATAGAGGCCCAGACTGTTACTGGAATGATCAATGAGTGGGGTGAGGCGGATGGAGTAATTACCATCCTTATCTGCCTGAGATTGTGTCAGATTTTCCGTTGGCGACGCTACTGGAGATGGCAGCGATGCCACCGATAATGTCGTGGTCACCGGAACGGGAGTAATCACTGGGGGTGGGCTGACATGTCCCACTAAACCTTGTGATGGAGCCACTACGGAGGGAGCAGTTACCGAAGGGGCTATTTCTGCCACGGGGACAGGCTGATGCTCAGGGATGGGCATCGATAAAAGAAAAGGGTTATTCAGAGTGCTAGTAGTAGTAGGCGATGAAGCCGATGCCGTCGACTGGATTTGGGGACGAGGACCCGATGCCACTGAATCCAGCGATTGAGAATCAAGGCCAATGGTCAATGTAGTGGGGTCAACCGAACGTTTTGATGACGACGCCGATGGTACCGGAGGTAAACCCTGAGGTACTGATTGATTCATCCGAGACTGGGTAGGTTGGCGCCCCTGAGGATGATAATGATTAGTCAAGGTGATATCTCGATGGTCCCTCGATGGTTGTTGAGTATATTCATGCAAGTTACCAATAGTTGGAGAATTTGACATGTCCTGGAATCTGTTGGTGATATTGGATAAAAAATTATTAAAACCAAAGCTCAGACGTCGAGGCAACTCTTTGTTTGTCGGCGATGACGACCCTGGTTGAGGAGGAGGGGGATGAGGCCCCGTAGTCAGCGCCTGCGCTGTAGACAGCAGGGACATCACATACGAACCCGATGTCACTGGGGGGTTATATGGGGCACTGCTTGTGGCACTTTCAGGCATGCCCAAGCTGAAGGATAGATTAGGTGGTCAACAACGACTGAAGGTAATTAGCTGGAAGGAGACAAGGTTAAATAACAAGGGGATATAACCAGGGATCCTTACAACCTAATCGGAAACACTATCAATAATCAGTCCCGTGGTTGTCGATGATGTTGTCACCTTTTGCAACGTAGAGGGTGAAAACTAAAACAGTGCGAATCTCGTTTACATGCGGCGCACCTATAAGGGCGCCAAGATAATCGGAATAGGGGAACTAGGGGAGATAACTTAGGCTAGATAGAGGCTGGGGGTTATAAATAGGTTTTATCGAGTGGTTATAGCTGATGAGCCCCGAATGATATCGGCGCCAAATGATTATCGTCACCCCCCCCGATCCGTCATCCCTCCGACGGCTGTAACCATGTAGCACTCTATGGGCGTACTCGATGTAATCGGTGATGAACATCATCGGGTTAGCTAAGATGCAGTTGATGGCCAATATCGGGGGCAGCGATGACAAATATCGGGGAGGCTGGAAGAATGGTTGCTTCCGGCACGTCGGGTGGCAAATTCCGATGGTGCCTCGTCGGTTCCCTTCCGTCGTCACCGAAGCCATTTTCACCAATTTCGCCGGTGACACCATAATGGTCAACCTTTGTGCCACCAACATGAAATTCGGGGGTTTGCACATGGATACAAAATCCCCCCCGAAACTAATCGGGTAGGTTATTGTTGATTTCGTTCCATCGTGTATTGTTTGGGCGGCCATTTACACATTTTATGGGCTATATCATTCATGATTCTAGATTACGTCATCGATACCCCAATTT
>JAJMLP010000061.1:0-61771 GCA_030569815.1 Diutina ranongensis (nom. inval.)
GGGGGGGGAGACAAAGGCATGATTACCTAGGCGTCAGGGGAGAATTATCCATGGGTGCATCTTTAGCCGTTTGCGGTGCTTAAATCCTCATGTGATTATTACTTCTGCTTATTTATTCATCGCTGTTATTCGCTGAAATTGTTATCTCATCGCTTACGTAATCCACCTATTTGTTAAGAAAAACAAAAAAATAACGCTTTTAATATTATTTTTTCGTTGCTTTTCCCGCACGAAAATTCAGATTTCTTTTGCCTTAAAAAAGTCTCAAAAAGATTTTCACCTCCACATATATAAATCATCCACCGCCGGGAACGAAGAAGGAATCATTGCACAAACCCCTCATTCGTCCCCCATTGATTTAACCCCAATAAACATCCTCCAATCCATCAGAATATGCCCACGTTGTCGGAAACCATGGTCACCCTGAAGCCAACCACCACCCCTAACTTGACTATGAAAGTTACCCCAGATACCCATGTCCAAATTGGAGGGAGAAAATCGGAATTGGCCCAGAAACAAAACCATATCGTCAAGAAGTTGATTGAAAGCAAATTCCCCACTTTGTCATGTGATGTGTTGGCGTTGTCGACTTTAGGTGATCAAGTATTAAATAAGCCATTATACCTGTTTGGGGGCAAACTGTTATGGACAAAAGAATTGGAGATCTTATTGGTTGATTCCGTTGGTGAATATCCCAAATTGGATCTTATTGTTCATCTGTTAAAGGATATGCCCACCAATTTACCTGAAGAATTTGAATTGGGATGTATTTTGGATAGAGAAGATCCTCGGGATGCTGTGGTGATGAAGGCGGGTTCTCCATTTAAACTGATTGGGGAATTACCTCCAGGACTGGTGGTGGGGACTCTGTCAGTTCGTCGTCTGGCTCAATTACTTAAGAATTATCCTGATCTTCATTTTGAACTGGTTAGAGGTAATCTTCAAACAAGATTAGCTAAACTTGATGATCCAAATGGTCCTTACTCGTGTATTTTACTTGCAAATGCCGGGTTGGTAAGAGTAGGACTTGGTCATCGAATTACTGCTCTTTTGGATGCTCCAGAAATGTATTATGCCGTTGGTCAAGGGGCATTGGGGATTGAAATCCGTAAAGGTGATGAAAGAATGAAGAAAATCTTGGAACAATTAGAAGATTTACCCACAGCATTGGCGTGTACTGCCGAAAGATCATTGATGAGATATTTGGAAGGGGGTTGTCTGGTTCCATTAGGGGTGAATACCACTTATGATGGTCAATCCCAAACTTTAACCCTTAATGCATGTATCGTATCTCCTGATGGGTTAAAATGGGTTGAAGATGGATTTTCGATGAAAGTGGTTACAAAAGATGATGCTGAAAAGTTGGGGATCACCGTTGGCGATTTATTGATTGCCAAGGGAGGTAAAGATATCCTTAATGCCATTGATTTCTCAAGAATCAACCAAAGACCTAACTTATTAAGTGATGGTCTGGCTACCCCCTCCCCGGCACCCAAATCTCCAATTACGGTGTCACCAACGGCATAGACAATGAATTAATGATGATTACTGACACTGACAAATATGTATAATGGTGTTGATGATGTAATGACTCTCTTTAATGGTGAAAGTATATAGACAAACAATTAAATATTAGATAAAAATAATCGGAAATAGTAAAACATTCTCCCTGGCTGCAAGTTAGCTTGGGAATGAGGACACTTTTAGCCGGTCCCTGATTAAAAGTTAAAAACCGTTCGTCTATGAAACAATAAAAATAAAATAAAAAACCCCATTTGTAATATTTGTCGATCACCCATGTAAAATGGTGGTGGTAATATTTTCGGCTAATGATCGCTACCACTGTCGTATTACTGACATTTCCCGACACTAATACCATTTATAGGGTGTATGGGGTACCTCGATCAAATGTGCTATGCAAGATTTTAAGGTTCATGTGCATGACTAATAATTTTAGCATCCAAGACGGGGGCAACATTATTGTCGGTAGATAGTGTTTCATTACAAATGATTATTACCCCTGGATGTTCCGACCGCCGCTAGCTGGCGTCGTGCCTACACCACAACAATAAACCCGACTCAAGGGGGAGATTGCCGAAACCAGGTAAACGGCAAGGGGAACAATGGTCCGAGGGGGGATATAACCGTTGGCGACAGTTGAGGTTAATAACAACCTCCATTAGTTGGTCTAGGTAAGATTTAGGTGGACAAGGCGGCACCCAACTGTTTGGCACCACCACCTCCATCACTTTACCTTAAATCACCTACTACGGGATATATCTCCTGATGTGGCGCTTAGGTTACGAACCCGGGGGTGGCGCCATTTTTACTTGTGTAAGTCGTATTGATATATCATATGCGAGTTTGATAAAAAAAAAAAAAAAAAATGTTCGAGGACAAAGTCGATTGGAGGTACCTAGATAAGAATGAAGTTAACCGTAAATGGTGTAATTAAGGTTGGGGTAACTTTCATGGGAAATACGAAGGGGGTGGTTGATTGTTCGCGGTTGACTTCCCTTTTGTCTTGGTATCAATGGCTATTGTTTTAATGGAATGTTAACATGGTTGACTATACTACAGTTTATGCGATATTGGTAAGAAAGGTTAGAGCACATGATATTATTATTAATATTATTTTCTTTTTTTTTGTTGTTGTCTTTTTTTTTTTTAGGCTTTTAATGATGGAAGTGGGGTTTTCGATATTTATTCGATTCAATCCTCGATAAACTCATTTTTTACCCAATATTTATTTCTCCAACGCATGGGGTTCAGGGTCTATGTAAGGGACATGTACGTCGTTTTTCCTTCCATCTCTACCCAGCTAGAAAGTTAGTAAATGGGAGGACGTGAAAGGATAACATCAACGAGCCTCCTCTTCCACTTCCCCCCCTTTGATATTCATCTTTACTTTTCCCTCCCTTGAAACCTCCACCCATTGATTTTTCTCGGCTGTGCGAAACGCGTTCCTATTGACACGTTATTGCAGAAATGGGGGTCTTTTTTTTTTTTTTTCGCACGTTGTCTTTCTAACTCACACTACCCTCTCACCACCACGTAAACCTTCCCCCCCCCCACAATCACATCATGGTGGATGATAAATACATCGGATTGGCGTTGGCCATGCTGTCTTCACTTGCTATTGGGACCTCGTTCATCATTACCAAAAAGGGTCTTATAGATGCCCTGAAACGTAATGATCTGGGACATAACGATCTGTACGAATACCTTCAAAATCCCATTTGGTGGGCAGGGATGGTGACAATGGCAGTAGGGGAAATTGCAAACTTTGCTGCTTATACCTTTGCTCCAGCGATTTTGGTCACCCCTTTAGGGGCGCTTTCGGTGATTATTGGTGCGGTGTTGGCTCTGATCTTCCTTAAAGAAGAATTAGGGGTATTGGGGAAATTGGGATGTGCCATCTGTCTTATGGGACTGGTGATTATCATTTTACATGCTCCTCCTGATAAAGAAATCGAAACTGTCGACGAAATCCTTGGCTATGCCACTAAACCAGGGTTTTTGTTATATTGTGCATTGGTGGCGGCGTATCTGTTGTTTATGATTTACAAGATTGTTCCCAAATATGGTCATACTAACCCCATGATTTATATTTCCATTTGTTCATCAGTGGGGTCGATTTCAGTGATGCTGATTAAAGCATTTGGCATTGCCTTGAAATTGACATTTGCTGGTAACAATCAATTCACTCATTTCCTGACGTATTTATTCATTGCCGTTGTTGCTGGTTGTATCATTACCCAAATGAATTTCTTTAACAAGGCATTAGATCAGTTTGATACTTCCATTGTTAACCCGTTGTATTATGTCACGTTTACCACGTTTACCCTTTTGGCGTCATTCATTTTATTCCGAGGATTTAACACCCTGAGTGCCGTGGATATCATTTCTCTCCTCATAGGGTTCCTCATCATCTTTTCTGGGGTATATTTACTTAATATTTCCCGGAAAGAAGAATCGCCTCAACAACGGAGGGAATTATTTGGTAATCATCAAGGTAAGGACATGGCTCCTTTGGATAATGGTATTGGGGGGTTATCGATGAGAAGACTGATGCAAATGAACCGGGATAGCTACGAAGAAACGGTGGGGTTAACTCGATTTGATTCATTTGAAATTGCTTCCGATGATGAAGATCACCGTCGGAGAAATTGACCATCCAATTTTTTATCTCCACGTACTAGCAAAGGTTTTCAGGGTCCCCTGGTTGTATTATATAGATCAAATAGAATGTCATGCTCAATTAAGTTATCCTAAGTTCCTATCCCATTACTATAGTACAACCGACTAAATATCGTCAATGTCCAAGTCGGACTCTTCTTCTTCATCATCATCATCATCAGCACCGAATTCAAAGTTGACGTCATCTTCTTCATCACCACCAAAGGTATCAGTTTCATTAATCTTGGCATTTTCTGGCAATTCACCAACGTTCTTCAACGTTCTTGCTTCATCGGAGTTGTACTTGTGAACCACGTCACATTGATCTTCTTGGAAATCTCTCAATGATACCAAAATAATATCCCCTTGAGACATCCAAACCTTCTTTCTTAATTTCCCCCGAATGTGACCCATTCTCTTGATACCATCGAAGCACAGCACTTCAATCCGACCATTACCCAACATCTTGGTCACTTGACCATATTCTTGACCTTCATCCTTGTAGATCAATTCTCTCTTGAATTGACCATTGTCATTCTTTCCTCTTCTTCTGTTCTTACCACCTTTACCTTTACCAGTCTTACCCATGGTTGTGTTAAAACTATGTACGTAGTATGAAAATTTTTAATCGTTCACTGGTCACATGATGAGGTGAAGCCGCGAACACAAAAAAATATGAAATGAGTGTGTAATCGATGGAAGGGAAGATGACAAATATCTGATAATAATAATTATATGAATACTCTTGTGATATTCAATTAAAAAAATTTCTTTGTATATGGCGAAGGTTGTCATTCGAACTATTGATGTTTTCTCATTTCTATTGTTTTCATTAAATTTGCAAAAAACTTTGAGATTTGTAAACTTGATTAAAATTATATCAATAATAAGGAAAAGAAATAAATTGTGTTTTAAATGGGTTGATTAATGACTAAGCTGTAAATGGGTGGACTGTTATGTGTTTACGAAAGAATAGAAGTAGAATAATTGAGCATTATGATGGCATTAGATCCCAAATGAATAAGTATTTGGAATGGGTAGTTGGAATGAGTAATTGGAATGAGTAATTGGAATAAGTAGTTGTAATAAGTATTTGAATTAGTATTCGGAATAAAAACACCAATTCGTTCGATTGGATAACGATATTAATTGAAATGGACAAAATATTGTCTACTTCTCATTATTATCTAATGTGAAATCCTCTTAAGACTCGGCCAAGCCAGTGGCATTGTTGATGAAAACATCGTCAACCCATTTACCACACTTTAAAACCTCATTTGAATCATTGAAAGCTATGACGATGTTTCCAGTGTATTTACAAGAAAATATTAATTAAAACCGTATTAGGTACAATTCTAGTTAATCCACCAGATTTTTGATCATCATTATTATACAATCAATTACTTTACTTTGTTATTGAAAAGAATACTGATAATTGTTTCCACGATTTTCTATTGTCAGCGTACTTCCATAGTCAAACTCAAAAATCGCCATTCCTGTTGTATTAAATTTGGTGGTTCGTAAGTTCGATTCTCAAAGTACACTAAACGCAGAAGATTTAGTGTATAATCAATATGATTATCGTTCTTTATAAAATCTGATGATTCTATTTAATCTTGTGTGATCTCTAGGTTTTCTGAGATGCTCTATTTATACTAAATTTCTGGCCGCTCGGTGGCGGTGGCAAACTTCTTCCATAGAACGATATGGACTCCAATAGAAAACAAAAGAAGGTGTGACTCGTCAGTCACACTTCTCCCCGATCATGAACTACTGGTCACGTCTTGTGAAGTTGCCAAGTTGCATACTGAGGATAACGCCTCTAGCTTAGGCTAGCTATCGACGATTCATGATTTTATACAACAATTCCAATAAAAGCGCAAATGGTTTAGTGGTAAAATCCAACTTTGCCATAGTTGGGCCCCCGGTTCGATTCCGGGTTTGCGCAGTTTCTTTGCGGATTTAGCTCAGTTGGGAGAGCGCCAGACTGAAGTCAACTTCGGTCACTGATATCTGGAGGTCTTGTGTTCGATCCACAAAATTCGCAAATCTTTTTTCGTAAATTTTTCGGGTTCCAAAACTCTCTCCCATTTTGATTAGGTAATAGGGACATCGATAATGTTATCTCGTGAAAACGACTTTCCCCTTTTGAATTCAACCTTCGGAATTCAAGGAAAGAAAGCTTTTAATATCAACTACTTACACAAACCCCCAACCTCCCAATTGATCCCCATCTTTTTGTCACCTATTTGGTTTTTTGCTCTTCTCGAGAGATGTCATTTACTCCGTCAGAAATTCGCGCACTTTAAAACCACGGGAGTTGTCTTTGTAAAAAATCACCTCGATGTCACTGCCTCAGGATAAGCGTGATTTGTTGAAGCAACCGCTTCACAATATCTATATTCCTATTGGTCTTATCTTAGGGGGGACCCTTATGTTTGGCTTTGAGTATCTTCCTTACTCCATCGCTTTCATTGTCATCGTCTGCCTGGTACAATTTGCTCGGGTATGGGGCAAAGGGAATTCAATGCATCCTAAAATCTGGAGAGATTTTGAACTTATGGATAAGACGGTGATTTCCCGTAATGCTGCCATCTACCGGTTTAAACTTAATCGGGAAGATGAAGTGTTGGATATCCCTGCCGGTTACAACATTGCCTGTTGTTTCGATATTGATGGTAAGGATGAAATTAGATATTATCTGCCCATTTCAAATGAATTTGATTCGGGGTTCTTTGATATTTTGGTGAAGCTGTACCCCAAGGGGGTGGTTAGTTCGAGATTTGCGTCATTACAAGAAGGTCAAGTTGTTAAATTCAGAGGTCCCATCGCCGGTAAGCTTGATTATGTCCCCAATATGGCCACTAGATTGGGATTGGTTGCTGGGGGGTCAGGCATCACTCCTATTTTACAAGTTTTGACCGCCATCATCACCGATCGTCGTGATTGTACTGAAGTTGATTTGATCTATGCCAATGAAACGGAAAATGACATTTTACTCAAGTCAGAAATCGATCAAATTTCCGAAAGATGGCCCGATCATAAGTTTAGAGTGTTTTACACTCTTTCCAAGCCTTCGCCAGATTGGACTGGTGGTAAAGGTTATGTGTCCAAGGAAATGATGCAAGATCATTTGCCTCCTGCCAATGATGATAATAAATTATTTATTTGTGGTCCTCCTCAAATGAAGAAGCTGGTGAAGGAATTGGCTCAAGAGATTGGCTGGGATGATGATAATGTGTTGTGTTTGTAGATTTGGCTACCATCAAATGCAAATACTGTGGATATAAGGAAGAATATAGAATAATCAAGACGTATTTATTACAGTATGATTACATGACAATGTAGTTATCCTACAGTGGTAGCAAGGGTTGTAAGTCGGCCCAAATGCGGTATTAATTTACTATTAGTAGATCTAATTTGGAAATCACCTGTCATTTCACAATTGTACTCACCCGCCCTCCATCGGATATCTGACGGACGTTGCACAGAAGGATTTAATTCCCATTTAGGAAATTTGCCGATGCGACAATTGCCGATTGATTTACTCCATTCGATAAGGTGCGAAGGTTACGGTTCCCTTACACTTGTTTGGCAAGGGGAGTATTTAATACAACACCAATTTTACCACAGTCATACAACAATCAATAACAGATCAAATGACTCAATTCACTTTCCACTCAGTCCCCATTACTGGCCAATTTGGTTATGGTACCATGAACTTGACTTGGAATCCTCATCCTCCCCCCACCCAGCAACTGATCGATGTCCTCAAGTTTATCACTAGCAATGATGAGTTTGGTACCAAGTTGTTGAATGCTGGGGAATTCTATGGCCCTGACAATGCTAACCTTAAACTCATTCAAGAGTTTTTAACCAGCAATAGCCCTGAAGATAATGAAAAGTTGATCATTTCCATCAAGGGGGGGATTAACCTCGAAAAATTTGTCCCTGATGGGTCAAAACAAGGCATTGCCCGATCAATTGATAATATTTTACAATTTTTCCCTAAAAAGGGGGAAAAGGGCCGGCCTAAATTGTTATTTGAACCGGCAAGAGTCGATACCACTCATCCTTATGACCAAACGATTGGATTTATCGCTGAATACGTTCAAAGGGGGGATTTAGATGGCATTTCTCTTTCTGAAGTGGGGATTGGATCGATTCAAAAGGCAATTTCGGTGGCACCTATCCTGTGTGTTGAATTGGAATTATCATTAGCTTGTACTGATATCTTGGAAAATGGTATCATTGATGAACTTACCAAACACAATATCCTGGTGATTGCTTATTCTCCTCTTTGTAGAGGATTATTAACTGATGCTACCGTGAAAAATGCTGATAATTGGTTGAGTACATTTAAAGATGGTGATATCAGAAAAGGTATTGATAAGTTTAGCCCCGAAAATTATAAGGTGAATATCGAAAGAGTTAAGGCTTTATACAAGTTTGCCCATGAAAAGAAGAATATGTCGTTGGAATCGTTGTCTTTATCTTGGATTATCTCCATTTCGGAGAATGCCAATTTTAGAGGTCATAAGATCACAAAGACCTTACCTATTCCTGGGGGGTCAACTAAGGCTCGGATTGAACAAAACCTTTCGGGGTTGGTGAAGTTATCCAATGAAGATTTAAAGGAAATTGATGCCATCTTAAAGGCTCACCCTATTGTTGGTTACAGATACAGTAAGGAAGTTGATCACTTGAACTTTGCTTGAAAGTTATATTGGTTATTTAAGGGAATAAAGAATCGTTACTTTGGATTAGCAAAATTATCTCTAATCAATTGAGCCAATTTAGGGTAGATGATATCCAGAGTGTTACCTTGGACGGTATGAAGAATACCTCGTTGTTGATAATATTGCTTCAATGGAGCCAATTGTTGATTATAACCATCTAATCTCTTTTGGAAAACAGCAGCAGTATCATCTTCACGTTTCGTCAATGGTTCTCCGGTGATATCATCTTTGCCTGCCACTTTAGGTGGATTATAATCCAAATTATAAACTCTCCCTGAAGGTACATGGACCCATCTCGCTTCAATTCGTTGAAGAATAACACTTTGATCGACATCGAGTTCCACCACCATATTCAATTGTCTTTGTTTTGGTGTCAATACCTCATCCAATTGTTGAGCTTGAGCTAACGTTCTTGGGAACCCATCTAAAAGCCACAGAGCATCAGCTGCCAGTCCTGGCCAAGTTGGATTTAAGAGATGACCAGTAATAAGCTTAATCATGGTCCGATCAGGCACAAGTTCTCCATTTTTGATATAACTCTTGGCTTCTTCACCAACCTTAGTATGGTTGGCCATTTCCGTCCGTAAGATATCCCCCAGAGACACCGAATGAATCATGGGGAACTCTTTAAGGAGACGTGATGTCTGAGTACCTTTACCCAGTCCGGGAGCCCCTAAAAGTAAGAGTCTAAGAGTCCGAGTCAAACTAGACATTAATATCTCTAACCCCGCTAGTTGGTGATTGGTAATGAAAAATGCGAAACCTGGAGTTGGGGTTTATTGTACATGACATTATCTATTTTTACATTAGCCAGGGGCTGGGGGGGGGGGCTATTCATCATCATCATCAGAATCAATGATTCTCCGTCTCTTACGTCCTTCTTCCTTATACTTTTCTGCTCCATCTTGTTTGACTTTCTCGAGTCTTTTAGCCCGTCGATCATCTTCATCCGATTCCACTTCTTCTTCTTCTTCTTCCTCTGGTTCTTCTTCTTCCTCTTCTTCATCAGCAGCAACGAAATCATCTTCTTCATCATATTCATCACCACCATAAGTCCGAGCAAATCTTGAATACAGAGGTTCTTGCAGACCTTGTCGATCATCCCGGTCTTCTTGAGCCCGACGCTTATTTTCCATTTGTCGTTTAAGTTTGAGAGTCTTCCGTTCATTTTCATCGGCAAGTCGTTGTTTTAGTAATGGGTCATCATTGGTAATCGTATTCAAAATCTTATCTTTCTTTTGACTTCCCTTGACGGCTCTGGTCAACATCCGATGAGTGGAAGTCATCGTCAGTGCTGGTAATAAATTAACCAGTTTTGTAATAAGGGAATCGGTTTGAAGCATATCATAATCATCATGCAGTCTAACCAACCATTGATCGGTGACGGGTAATTGTTTGAAATCAAATAATTCCAGACCAATCTTCAAACTTATTGACCCATCATTCCATTGAACAAAATGAGCATTACTTTGTTTGATCACTTCTTGGTCTTCAACCGTACTATACCTCCATCTAATGGTATTTTCATTCACCATCTTATCTTGTAAAAGATCAGCATGGATATGCTTTTCCAGCTTAGCATGACGACGGATTTCTGCTTCATTAGCTTCGACATATTTAGTAAATTCATTTGGGTCGAATGGACGGGAGTCTACCTTAAGAAATTTGGGGACTTTAAGGTCATAGGTTTCATCTTCCATGATATCAGTGATGGCATGACGAGGCAACAGCGTCGTAAGTTCCTTCAATTCTTGTTGATCTTCTTCACCTTCCGATTCAGGAGGGGAAACTTGGGCTTCTTGAGGAGAAATGGGGACATCTTCATCATCTCCAAAAAGGTCGTCGGCCATGTTGGATGATGATAGTGGGGTGCGGCGCGAATTTTTCGCGTGGGTATATATATATTGAGGTTCCACCATAATCTGGTGGGAGATATCATCTATCCAATAATAAAAAGTATTATGAGGTGATGGTCTCTAGACGAATATTGTTAGGTGGTTTTACCTCCTTTTGATTATCCTCTTTTGTGACGTTCATGGTCGCGTATCTGTTTGGGTGGTTTCCATACTATACCAAACACCCATAAACCAGACCATAAAATTAATAATTATCTTCTTTCTTTTATTAGTTTTTTATTTTCTTTTTCTTTTTCTTTAAAAGATATTAAATTGTTAAGCACTACCACTATTTTCTCTACCATCCGCGCCGCACGAACACGTAACCCCAACTATCTATCGCGTCAACTGTTACCATCACTTACTACCTTCCTGACAACTTCAACCATGGACGCGTTTACCGATTCGGGTGAATTATACACCATTAGAAATCAATTCTATACCAACCAACACCATCGGGTCAAGAACTACCGTCTCGATTCGTTTTCCCCCGAATGTCAACTCAAAGTTCTCGAATTCCAAATCAGACTGAAAATCGCTTTGGGAGAAGATGCAAGCATTTTGATTGGTGATGGTAAGGCCAAATATCCTGATAATGATGGGTTTTTCCAATTATTAGAAGCTTATGATGACTTGTCATCATTTGGTACCGATAATCTGACATATTTCGATGATGTCAAGGAAGCTCTGTTTGAACTACAAGCAGTATTGACGGCGCTTTACCTTGTAAAGTATGAAAATAACATTGATCAAGCCATCAAAATATTAGAAGGTTATATCGCCAAGGGTACCCCTGAATTCGAACCTTATTTGGTATTGATTCAATTATTCTTGGTTAAGAATGAATTGGTGAATGCAAATGCCACTTTTGATAAACTTAAACGGTTTAATATGAGTGATGACATTGTTTTCCTGGTGATTGAATCCTGGATTAATCTGTTGAGAGGGGAATCGGATAACATCAATAATTCATTTTATTTCTATGATGAATTATTACTGACGGATTTTGAAAGTGATGATCACCTGAAATTTAGAGTTCTTAATGTATTGTTTGTGCTTACATTACAATTACAACGGTACCCAGAAGCAAATGAATTATTGACTCAAATGAAGCAACTTAACTTGAATGCAAATGGTGATTTCCTTGCAAACCAAATCACTTATGATTACTTGATCAATGGCGGGGCTAATGTTCAAGAATTAGTCAACCAATTAATTAAAGTGCAACCTAATCATCCCAGATTGATTCAATTGGAACAAAAGAACCAACTGTTCAATGAAATCGTTGCCAAATACAATTAGCTGGCCCCTATACCGTTTATAGATAACAATCTTCTTTTTTTCAAATATTTGTCACTGGCGCCGATGCCTTTTCCACCCCTCTGAATTGTGGCCATGGGGGGATCTTTAAATCTGGTTGGGTCAAGTCGATGACAATACCGCCATTAGTTATTTCCGGTACCACTTCTCTTAATAATCCCGGACTACCAACATGGAGTTTGGATATTTCCGGTCTTGTGATCATCGTTGGTGATACCAATCTAGCCCCGGTGTTTGCCCGACCAATATCATTACCAATCTCCAATAGAGTTTGTTTGATATCAATTCTTAGGTAACATTTCTTCGATACCATCCACAGTAATATCATCTTTAAATTGTCCATCGAGTAAAGTTCAAATCCTTCCCTCTCAATATAGAATTTCCAAAATTGAGGACTTGATGAAAGCTTGGGAGTCAATGCCGTGGTTTTAATGATATTATCATTAAAGAATTCCCGGGAGTATTTCGAAGGTTGACCCTTAAGATGATGAACAGCAAACATGGCAATCAGGGCATCAGGAAATTGAGTATTCGTTTCAAAGTCATTGGTTATCTCCGGAGATTTATCGATTAATGCCATTGTCAAATGGGATATCGCTTTAGGTACTGATTGAGCAAATGGTTTTAATTCAATGAGACTAGATGTGAGTTCCTCTTGGTTGAATAATATCATTCTTAAATTGACACCATCGATATCATCCCAAGGGACAATCTTAGCTGCTCGTTGTAATACCAACTTTTGTTGAGGTTGATTCACGTTTTGATTATCCAAGAAAGCAACGTACAGGAGCCATAACCTGGCATTTAATCCATACACCATTAATGCCCGTTGCCAAACCGATTTGGCATCGGCCAATGAATCATTCTTCTGACTCCATTTGATGTATTCTAACCATGATTCAAGACCATCTCCCTCTTGATTAATGGTAAATTGATGATGATGTAACTTTTCTTCATATTGCCATTTCGCCGCCACTTGGTTTTGAGTTGATTGATAAACGGAATATGAAAAATCATCAAAGATTTGATGCTTTTCCACCAAGGTTAATGACGTCACCAGGTCATGACCGAACTTTTGTAAATATTCATCCAATTTATCTTTGGAAATCACCTCACTCACTTCATAACTTTTGCATATCTCGGAAAATTGACCATAATACAGGTTATATTGATATAATGGGATATATATTAGCTGGAGGTATAGCAGTAATATAATATCCTTATTCTCCCGTTCATATTTGAGGATTAAATCCCAAACAGGATCACTATTGAAATGGTGACCACAATTATCAATAGCTCGAGTATAATTGTTCCTAACCACGTCGGGGGAAGCATTTTCTTCGATTAAAAATGATAAAAATCGAGTCCAAATGATTATCAGCGATGGCAATGCCTCAGTTGCTTGGGTATATACCGTTTTCTTTGTTGGAGAATCCACAGTAGCATCAATAAGTTGAATCCAGTATTCTTCCCATAATGGATACACGGTAACCACCAGGGTTACGCCAATTTCATTAGAAGATATCAACCGATTAATTTCATCACCTGTTCGTGGTAATGTTTTACCCAATTTGACGTCTCCTGGTAATAACATGGATTTGAGATTGTGCGGCTCAAACTTCTCACCCATCTCATCATACATAAAGTTACATATAATGGCAGTGACCACCAGCGCTCCATATAAGCTCCCTGGGAATAATCTGGTATTATCAAAGGTTAAACAGCTACCACCAATTAATTATGATGTCAATATTGTTATTCCTGTTTCGGATACCGTTGATTATCAATCGATCGTCGAAGAAACTACCAATCGATTACAGCAAGCTGAGGAACAAAAGAGAGCCATTGATAACCAATTAACCAATTCAAATGGTGAATCATTAGTAACCATTGATTTTGATCGGGAAAAGACGAGATTCTTGGTTGATTCTGATTCATTAGTGCCAAAAACAAACCATGATGTCGCCACCATTGTCATCATGAAAATCCCGGTATTAAAACCAATTGTCATTGAACAAATCCTCCAATTAATCAATCAAAACAATCAATTTAAATGGGGGTATCTGCATACGGCGGTGGATCATCGATTTGTGTTTTGTAAGATGGAAACGTTGGAAGCGACTACCAAGTTTATTGCCAGGAGTAAAGGAGGGTTTGAAGTCCATTATAATAAAGATTTAATTGGTGATGTTAACAGTGGAGATGAGGAGTCCATTCAATCGGATATCAATCGATTATTACAACAACCAAAAGGTCATGAGGATTTACTGGAAATTGATGGTCCTAAACAATACAAGGTGGATAATTCAGAACTTGTGGATGTTCCATCACAAATGAAAAGTACCATTATTGAAGAAATCATTGATTTCCGGCTTAAAGTGGTGAGAAATGAAGCAAAACGTCGGGCTGAAGAAGTTGACCAAGAACAACGTCGAGCGAAAAAGAAATTAAAGGAGATGTATGAACGGATTTCAAAAGAAAACATGGATATCGATTATGCCCCACAACAAATTTCAACCTCGCTTGAACTTGATGAACATGATGAAATGACTGATGACCAATACACCAAATTCTTAATCGACCAGGAGCAAAAGCTTGAAAATAGCCGGTATAAATCAAAGCTTCAAACGTTGAAAGATAAACAATATCGAGAACGGGATGCTTTACAAAGTGAATTGATGCTGCTAAAGAAATATCAATCCGACCTCGACGAAAACAAGACCAAATATGTTGAAGATTTACGTCAATTTGCCAAGGGGAACTACCAAGCATCTCTGTTACCTGATTTGGTGGCATTACATGATACCAACCCCGGGTATTACCAAACACTAAGAAGAGAAAAACTCGATGAAGAACGACTTTGGGATGATAAAGATCGGGAGAAGGAAGCCTCAATTAATAATAACCATATTAATGAAGAAAAAGATGAAGAAGACGTCGCTATTGCTGAAGCTACTAATGATTCCGTCAAGATAGAGTTTACCTCGTCATTAACGGCAAAGATTTCCCAATTATTAGAAACTTATGTCGGGGTTGCCGATGACTTACTCGTGGACATTATCATGAACAGTCTTAAAGACGATGGGTTACTGGGAGGGGACAAATTAATTGAAGAGCTTCAAGAAGTATTGGATGAAGACGCTCAAACGTTGGTTGATGAATTATACGAATTTATAAAGTCATAATATATGGCATTGCATATCTAGAGAAATATAACTAAATCTAATTATATTAAATGCAGTTAAATTATAGATCTGGGGTTACGAGCACATGCTACAAAAATAAGAGGCGGGATGATGCATTTTTGACAGGAGATGATGAGGCTAACAAAAAATTCAACATATGTATAATAAAAAAACATCAAAAAAGTAAATGCTCCGCGGGAGGTTCGAACTCTCGACCTTCAGATAACTCAATCCAAACGTTGAATATGAGACTGACGCTCTACCGACTGAGCTAGCGAAGCAATTTGATTGCTCGGTTCTGTTCAGTAAGGGTTAAAAGGGACGGGACCACGGTGAAATGATGGAACCTCTTTGAATGGTTTTCTATCAAAACTTGTCAGAACCTGAAGGGGAATGAAGAACTAAATGAATAGACACTATTCATCAAGAGATATGACTTCCAATGATTATCGCTAGATGACTATCACGTACTAATTATATAGGGTGGGGTCGCGATGGTGAAAATTGTACCAGGCGTTGCCTCAATAAAACAAGAAAATCAAAATAGTGTCGTCTACCATTAAAGAGGAGCACTTTCAAATCATGCTTAAAACCTGTCGTTACCAGCCCAGGAAGAACCTACTGATTCGAAGTATCCCATGGTCGCATCTATGACAAAAATATCGATGCGATGCCCTCACCAAAATGGAAGATGCAGATGACAAAAATAACGACAACATGGATACAACAACTAGGTTAAAAAAACGATGCTCCGCGGGAGGTTCGAACTCTCGACCTTCAGATGACTCAATCCAGATATTGAATATGAGACTGACGCTCTACCGACTGAGCTAGCGAAGCGGGATGTTTCACCGGATTTTAGTCATTGCAAACGATGACTTCAACATAGGGAATTAGTATCGAAGAATAAGGAGTTTATTACCTACATAATGGTTGTCCAAGCTTAGAGCTTATTGACAACCTCAGATAACGCTTCAAGAATCTTTACCGGATATTCAGTCTTTCTGTACCCCATATGCCAATCTCCACCATCCACTACCAACACTTCACCATTGATGTAGGAAGCGGCATCAGAAAACACAAATACGGTAGATTCAGCAATATCTTCGGTGGTACCATAACGTCCAAGAGGAGTTGCTTCAGGGCCCACAGCTTTTGATGGCGACAACCTCCGGAACCCTTCGGTTCCAGCAATTCTTCCTGGAGCAATCCCATTCGATCTAATCCCCAAGGGACCCAATTCAACAGCAAGAGCATTTGATAACGCATCGACCCCCGCCTTGGCAGCACCAACATGAATCTGGAAAGGAACCCCATAATAATGCAAAGTGGCCGATACAAATAAGAGAGACCCCTTCGTTTTTCTCAATTCTTCAAAGCATGCCTTTGCGGTATTGAATGACCCCAATAAATCAATATCAATCACCAGCTTAAACGCATTAGAAGATAAATGATTGAAATCGGCCAAAAAATTACCCGCGGCCCCCGCAATGACAAAATCGATTCTCCCCAATTCGGCCACCGTCTTATCCACGGCTTTTTTGATCAGTTGGACATCACGAACATCAGTATTGGGACATGAGATAACCCGAGCCCCTGGTCTTACCTTAGCAAGCTCGACGGCAGCACTGTCGGTCTTCTCGACATTTCTCCCCACAATAGCGGCATCCGCCCCAAGAAGGATCATCGCTTCAGTTTGAACTTTACCAATGGTGCCAGCACCACCGGTAATAAACAAAACCTTACCTTTAAAGATATCGGGTTTCCATACACATCTATCAAGCCAATCTTGTCCTAATACTGACATGTTAAGATATGGGGAGGTGATTGATAGGTGCGGGAAAATGTGGGGCTACATCCATGGATAGTGCACGTGACTACTACCATGTTGACATATGATTTTTCTCGAGCCACATTGACTAAAAACTTTAAAATATTCAAGGAATAAATGGGTTTGATCAATTCTTTTGTTTTTTAATATTTATTTTTTTTCTTGTGAATATAATTATAGATGACCAGGGTGGTTTATTTTTTTTGGGTAGGGTATCACCATCTCGTCTCATCAACACAACGCGTACGCGTAACCAATACCCACACTCCTCCTCCATGCCATGTCGACCCCTACCCCTGTCAAGAAACCACTAGAGGGGATGAACTTTTGTTGTACAGGGGTTAATCCTTCAGATAAGCGAAGGTTGATAGCCAAGAGAGTGACAGCGATGGGAGGCATCCATCTGGCTGATTTAATGACCGATGTCAAGTATATGGTGGTAGGACGACGGGACACCGACAAGTATCGTTTCGTGCTTAAAAACCGGTATGATGTCACCTGTCTAGCCCCCGATGCTATTGACAAAATCTATGGGTTGTGGTTACAAGGAGAACCCCGAGAAAGCTTGGATCCGGGGTTATTCCCATTACCAGTATTCAGCAAATTGAGGGTGTGTGTGGCCCGAATCGATAATACCCTTGATAAGAACTTATTTATGGGGGAAGGCAAAGTTTGGCGGAATGGATTACATGAATCACCATTTGATAAATCAGTTGTTGAAACGATGATCACCAGAAATGGTGGGGAAGCCATTGATACCTTAAGTCAAGATATATCGGTGGTGGTAACCACGGAAACTCAAGGTAAACGGGTTGAAATGGCGAAGAAATGGGGGATCCCTGTGGTTCATCCCATTTGGGTTCATGATTGTGTCATTCGAGGAGGGTGTCTTGATTTTGATGCTTATAATCTTAATGATAACAATCAATATACTAGTGGATGTGATGTATGGCCTCAACTTATGAGATTAAGGCGAAGAAAAGCCCCACCGGTGTTTACAGCTACAAAAAGAGCTAGTTCGAATAACGTATGGGACCTGTTGATGTTAAACAAGACAAATACCCCCAACCTTCGTATTGATTCCAAACATGGTGAATGGGATGAAGATTATCCTTCAGTTCCCATGTCATATGATTCCGTCGATGTCGACGTCGACGTTCCTGCCCCGAAACGACCTAAAGTGAAACCGACTTCAACCATATTTGCTGAAATGGTAGTTATGCCAGTGGGGTTCCCAGAAGATAAGATTAAGGTGCTTACTAAGGTGATAGAGGCAAATAGTGGCAGGGTAGTGTCAGCCACCAGTAATGGCATTACTCATGTCGTCATTGCTTGGGAAAAAGGGTCTCAAGTACTGGCAGCATTAGCGGTACTCCCGGATAAAATTCAAAAGAAGATCGACAGTGGGGAAATTGAATTAGTCACCGATTGGTTTTTGGAACGATGTATTTTCAATAAGAAAATCATCGTCGATGCCTGGGGGTCACCATTAAGAGGATTGAAACCAATTAATAATCGAGCTATCGGTCGGAAATTGAGAGTGTGCATTAGTGGGTTTATGGGCATTGAACTCCTTCATGTGGAAACATTACTTAAGAAACTCAATTTCGAGTTTATGGACACTTTTGCCAAGAATAGAGACCTTCTTGTTATCAATGTCAATGTGTTTGAAAACTCATCGTCTATCAGACCCCAATTATTACAGCAATCACCCAAGGCAATCATCAGATGTCCTTATTCGACTCTGGTATCGAAAATGTCGACAACAAACAAAATCAAATTTGCTGAAACTCATCATATCCCCGTGGTGTCATTAAAATTCATATGGGAGGCCATCGAGAGGAGTCTGCACCTGACAAAGCCATATTTAATCTTTCCTGACATTGGTAATCATGATTGGTGTATTTATAACCCAAAAAGAGGAGGTCTGATGATTACCGAATATAATGAAAGAGTGGCCCAGCATCTGGAGAGGGCATCACCAGTCAAATTCACTTCACCTCGGAAGTCATCTACTTTTGGCAAATTAACCGGAACAAATGAAGGATTACTGATTCTGGCTCAAGCAACTTCGAGTCATCATTCTGATCCTGATAGTTCTGATGATGGTGGCATTGGTTATTTACAAGAAGCAGCATATACTTGACATTTATAATAAATACTTGTCTATAAACTCTGGTTCTAATGACGCCTCAAACGGGTTGGCCGGATGAACGGGATTAATCACCACGTTTGGTTTCTGTAATTCGGGAATCGTCACCTTGACCGCCTTATGACCTTCCAACCACCATTTCGTCTTATCCGACAGTGGAGGAGGTAAGGTATCTTCGAACAAGTACATCAAATTGGCGTCACTAAGAATGTCATCGATGCCACCATGGGTTTGACGGTAATCCACCATCAACTCTTTATATATTTGTCTCTTGGTAGCTTCATTGATGATGTTCACCGACAAGTTGAATTCAGCAAATACCGGGCGATGATCACTGAAGATAAGCTCTTCATCACAATCATAAACCAATTGTTTTATCCTCATTTCTTTTGATAATGAAAGGATGCGGTCCGTCCAAGCAGGGATCCGATGTTTTTCACTGGTATCATAGCGTTTGGTACCATTATCAAATTTATACGTGGGAGGGAATTGGATTTCCATCTCATTATAAAAGGGGAAACTCTCACCATTAGCCATCTCTTGATTAAGCTGATCAAATTCAAATAATTGATTATACTCAATCTTCTTAATCATCCGTTTCGTTTCTTCATTGGTAAGGTTAATCCGATAATTGAAATCCCCGAGCCAAATGACGACATCATGATCTCGAACTCGACGATTTTTCAGGAATTGAATCCCCTTGGCCAATGTTTTATAGTTATGGTGACGTTCGATGGTATTATTATGGCCAGCAGCAAGATGGGCACTGACAAAGCATACATGGGTATTGGAAAAGTTAAACAGAATGCCCACACCACCTTTATTAGCACTCATACCCCCCAACCCGGTTTTTTTGAAACAACTTTCCACATTATGAATATTTTTAACTTCGGAGTTCTTAACAAACATAAACAAGGCAATCCCCCCCATTTGTCCCAGCCAAAGGGATAGATAGGTGACGTTTTCCGGGTTACACTTATCCAAGGTTTTCTTGATCTTCTTCTCCCAAAATCTTTTATTATGAGCATCAACATTAACCATCTTGCCGGCGCTCAATTGAATGATCTCTTGAATGCCAATAAACACGATATCATAACTCTTTGATGTAGGGTATTTTGGTGGGAAAAGCCAATTATCCAAATCGCCATCATAACATTCACCATTGACATTAAACGTCAGGGCAAATAAAAAGATATCCTTGTAATAAGAAAACTTCAGTTGCCATTTCTTCAATTCTTTATCGACATAATCATGCATTGGATTATGCAATGTCACCGTCATTTGTTCTTGTAATCTCCCCAATAACTTTAACATTGCCAATTCATTCAGACTCATGGTTTTATTACTGATTGGTAATGTCTTTTTGAAATGGGATTTCACCAGGATCAATTGTTTATGATTTTGATGATGAATTTTATCCAGTCCCAGCAGAAACCCATCAATAATCTTATCGATACACTCATTATGTTCCTGCCATAATTGTGCATGCTTGAGGATGATATCCAGATCCACCGAGATTGCCAAATCTTCAAATGCCAATTCTAATACCAGTTGACATAATACTTTAGATACAAAGTTGGCTTTATCTCTTGAATCAAACGAGGTTACCCGGAAAACCCCCAATTGTTTGCCAATATATTCGTTTGAACTATTGGAATAAAAAAACGCCCCAAAATCTTGCATATGTTGTTCATATTGCAGAATGATTTCATAAGGACTATTGGTAGCATATCCAAACTTCCTCATCTGGGCTGATATCACTGGAACTTCCGTATAATTGACCACATATGCCGAAGCGGTGGCATCGGAAGGATTGGCCCCCATTTCTCGTAACTTTTCATGGTTAAGGTACCCCAATTGTTGCTTAAATGCATCCTTTAACTCTTTCTTATATGCCTTGGTTGAATTTGGTGATACCACCGATAATACATGGACTTCACCAAAGGTACTAGCAAGCATTTCAAAATGACGCAGACAAGCATGATGACACACTTCAAATGATCGATCCATATTCAATTTTTTGATTCGTTGGGTGGTGATCAAATTTCGTTTCATGGTACTGGTTTCTATCAGATAAAATAATGGCACATTACCTCGTACCACCACATACAGCATCACGTATTGAGCGGTATATACCACCACTTCCGATTCCAAATAATTGGCGACATTTCCATCATCATCACATCCCCAATCACCAAAGATAGGACCTTTTTTCGAACATCCTTGTTTTGAAATAAGACTTAGTAAACATTGTTGATCCCCAATCATGGTATTAACGGTACGAGCATAACCTCGAGTAATGACAATCAAAAACCCCAATTGATCAAATTGACGTTGTTCTTCTTGACTCAATTTATTTCTAAATTCAATCAATTCCCGATTTAAAAACTTATTCCACCAAAAATTTCGAGCATTTCGAGTATCAGCGGTTAAATTGAACAGATGAGACGACCCAGGGTCGATACCACGTTCTTGTAAGGTTGAAGTGATATCGAATTGACGAGAATAATAAAAAGTACCATCACCAAGTAATTTGGTGACACTCAGGGTCTTATCATGATATTGAGGTAATGGTTGACCAAATTCATCCAGAGGAAGATGAGTAGAATTGAAATAACAATGATCAAAGGCATCAGAATCAAGACAATAAAACTCCACCCCTTGAATCTGTTGGATATTCTCGCCTATAATCGTCAGCGCCACCCATTTTTCTCTAACGATAAATCCAAGATAGATATGTTTTTTAAAGTTCAAAAACCCCAAAAACCCAAGGAGTTTACCATTACGAGGCGTCACTTCTTTAAACGTGGAAAAATTGATCAATTCTTTCGAAACAAACTCGACAATCACTTTAGAAAATGTCAGAGACCGGTTAGGGTCGGCCGGGGTATTCTCCCGTTGATTTTGGTAGGATTTATTGACATAATCAGGAAAGGGGTATCTGATCACTAGAGCCATCAGACCCGAGGTAACAATGAACGTTCGCGGCCGTTCATTTAGGTATAACCTCATCTGGTGGCGGTGGTATCACAATTGGCCAGGTTGTTAGCTTTATTGGCACGCCTTGAGAAAATCTGGTACTTCTCAGCCGCAACTATGATGTAACAGCGCACTTCGTTCCCCATTGACAAACTAACCCGAGGGAATGAAGGCGAAGTTCCGAGGGAGGGATGAGAGATTGACGGAGGAGGGGAAAAGGGGGTATAAATGAAATGGAGGGGTGGTTATGAGTTGAGTATATATCATTTGAATTAATTAAATTTAATGGTTACGTTTTGTGGATGATAGCAAAGCTAATGACGATATCTTCGGTATTATGTAAGCATATCGGGATGATGATGTAAGATGATTATATAATCGATTATATAATCCATTGTCGAGAGAGACTCTATGACGTAAAAGCTTAGTGATGAAAACTAGTTAAACTTAATGGTAAATATAAAACGGTAGTTTCATGCAGGGCCCCTAACACCCCAAAAAATAATATAATAATAAAAATTTATTGGGTATATATAAATCGATAAATAAAACCATCATTGAGGCCATTTAAGCAGCAGTAGCAGCAGCCGAAGCCTTAATCCCCAACAAGTGGTTAATTTCCCCTTCCAACCCGGTGATTAACCCATCGACACCACCAATCAAAGTATCTTCTCTCTTGGTAGAAGTAGAAGAAGTAGAAGAGGCTTTAACTCCCAATAAATGGTTGATTTCACCTTCTAAACCGGTGAGTAAAGCATCAACACCACCAATCAAAGTATCTTCTCTTTTAGAAACCCCTAATAAGTGATTAATTTCACCTTCCAAGCCAGTGAGCAAATCGTCGACTCCACCAATCAAGGTATCTTCTCTCTTGGAAACTCCCAACAAATGGTTGATTTCTCCTTCTAAACCAGTAAGGAGATCATCAACCCCACCAATCAAGGTGTCGTCTCTCTTGGAAACTCCCAATAAGTGATTAATCTCACCTTCCAATCCAGTAAGTAAATCATCAACCCCACCAATCAAAGTATCATCTCTCTTAGAAGTAGAACTAGCCTTGATCCCCAACAAATGGTTAACTTCACCTTCCAATCCAGTAAGTAAATCATCAACCCCACCAATTAAAGTATCATCTCTCTTGACTTCTTCAATAGGAGCAGCAGAAACTTGACAAATGACAGCAGCCAAAGTGATAAAAGTAGTGAACTTCATTGTAATTGATGGTTATTAGGTTGTTTGTGAATTGAATCGATTGAATAATGAATAAATGAAGGAGATCAAGGGTGATATTTATATTTCAAAAATTATGAGGTGAAAGAAAACAATAAAACGACATGGGCATCAGCAAACGTTGATGATGTTGTTGTGCTAGACGATGGGTTATTTTGTGATCACGGATTGTTTCGGCTGTAACACAAAATTTAACTTTTTATTCAATCTGAACAATGGCCATCGACTACCATTGGTGAAACTGCCTCAAAATTTAAAATACGAAATATTGAACAATTAATAGCTCATGTTCTATACATTGAAATGATTATAGTGGGGCAAGAGAGGGGGGGGCTGGGGGAATCAATCAATTTGACTATGGAAATTTTATTATTCAAGTGACGTGGTACCTGAGTTGGTAACCAAGGGGTTCCTGGATTTTACACGATTTATCCGATGGTAATTTCAAGTTTTTTGTTTTCCTCGGATGAAAAGATGATTATTTTTTTTCCTCACAGAAGCTGATAAGAGATATTGATAACAACATCCATTGTTCTCACTAGCGATACATGTACATATTTTACTCATTAGTTACTCTTCATCTATCACAGGCTAGAGAAGTGATATGCAGCGAGGCTTTAATAATCGATTGCATTTAGACTTGATTATCATCTAACTATATTCTTATTAAGTGGATAGAGGATATATTATTGAAGATCACCAAATAAATTTTATTGACATAAAAAAAGAAAACATTATTATAACAATTTTTGTTTTTTTTTTTAATTATTCCTTCGTTTGATTCCTTATATGTAACTGGTTGCCTATAATGTACCAGTAAACGCAGAACAATCACCACGTCCGGAAAAATTGGTATTATTCCTCCAGTAATAACTTTGCTATCATTATACTATCAAATTTTATCTTCACCAATAACGTATTCCCATTCTATCTTTAGAACTCAATCGATGAAACGAATCATCCCCCAATTATTTAGTCGCCTCATTAATAATAATGGAACCATCAATTATCCATCAAGGGCGTCACCTCATGTAATCACATCACTTTAAATTAAACTGTGGCTTATGTTTTCCATGGCTAATCCTTCCAGTATTCCTTCTATTTTATCTGGTACTGTACCATGTTAACTATCATGTCGCACTTATCTCTATCTGCCTGTATCC
Organism: Diutina ranongensis (nom. inval.); assembly: GCA_030569815.1. NCBI lineage: Eukaryota > Fungi > Ascomycota > Pichiomycetes > Serinales > Debaryomycetaceae > Diutina > Diutina ranongensis (nom. inval.). The sequence goes on from JAJMLP010000061.1 coordinate 24,674, forward strand.
TCCCCACTCTAACATGCACGTTGTCAAACTACTCACTGGATCGAGACTATTGACATCAGTATCATTATTAACTAATGATAATGATGGTGGCCAATCCATTCTAACTAAAGACAATCATCGTCCGGTAATCATATGGCATGGACTCGGCGATAACTATAATTCATCGGGCATCCACCGGATCACGGAAATATTACAATATAATCACCCGGGAATTTCAGTCTATTCGGTTAAACTTGATGATGATATAACCAAGGATCAACAAGCATCGATGTTTGGTGATGCTAATGATGAAATAGACTCGATTTGTTATCAAATATCCACTATTGATGATAATGAGGGAGGATTTGATGCTATTGGACTCTCTCAAGGTGGAGTATTCCTTCGAGGATTAATTGAACGATGTCATCAATTTAATGTCCATACATTGGTGACATTTGGATCTCCTCATATGGGGGTGAGTGAATTACCCATTTGTGATCAAGGGGATTGGTTATGTAAGAAAAGAAATCAATGGATGAAAAATCAAGTGTGGAGAGATATTGTTCAAAAAAAAATTATTCCTGCTCAATATTTTCGGGATCCAAATCATTTTGATGATTATTTAAATCATTCGAATTTTTTGGCCGATATTAATAATGAGAGACAACAAAAAAATCAAAGTTATTATCATCGATTTGGTAATATTGATCAATTAATTTTAATTTCTTTTACTAACGATACTACCGTGGTACCAAAACTGAGTACAAAGTTTGGCGATATTAATAAATGGGGTCAAGAGGTGAATTGGCGACAAACAGAGTTATATAACAAGGATTATATTGGTTTAAGGAAATTGGATGATCAAGGTAAAGTTAAATTCATTGACATTGAAGATGATCATATGAGAATTCCTGATGATGTGATTGTTCAAGTTGCCCAACTTTTATGAGAAAATGAAAAAAAATGAAAATATAAGAAAATGAAAATATAAGAAAATATAAGAAAGAAGAAAAAAAGAGAAAAAAAGAATCACAAACAAAATGGCCTCCTCAGATAATATTATCACCTCCTTCTTATCACCACCATCTCCTCCCGCGCTCTTCCTATGTACCTCATCTAATGGATAGAAAAGCCCGAATCGCTGAATTACGAGCAAAACGACAATTAAAGAATACCTCTTTATCCCCGCTGACTAATCAAGGGTCAGATAATATCATCAATGATAATATTGACCCGTCACCACCGTCACCACCGTCACCACCATCACCACCTCAACCATCACTTCAAGACATTGCCAAACAAATACAAGGACAAAAACAAGAGGAACCACAACAACAACCAAATCAATCGCTTTCCCAACGATACCGTGAAGATATTAAACCATTACTTGACCGGCTGGACCGGGCCACCACTCAAAAACTCATGGAATACGTTCAAATTAAATATCAAAGAATTGACAATTAGTCACCTTATTAGATAAGAATATACACTGAGAATTTCATCGCTATCAATGGTGTCGTGTCGATGTCCTGTCAATGTGTCTCTCTATTACTTACCCCATACACGACCTTGTGCGAGTTGGTACATAGTCGTTCTCCGATTCACCACGACGCGCTTTGATTGGCCAACCCCAAACCTACCCAGTAAAGTGCGACCCGAAAAATTTCTCAACTCAACCACTGCAACGATGTCTATGATCAGCAGAATTGCTTTCAGAGCGGCTCGCCCCATGACTGTCGGCCTCAGATCGGCTCCGTAAGTGGCTTTAATCCCGATTGGGGCCATGATTGATCTCCTCCCAATGAAGATTGGCCCCTCGTTACTATGATTATCTTTGATACTAACCAATTTAGTATTGGTGTCAGATTCATGTCTGCCCAAGTGCCCACCCCTGAACAAAAGGCCAACTCGATTGTTGATGCCCTCCCCGGTAACAGCATCTTCTCCAAGACTGCTACTTTGGCTACCGTCACCGGGGCTGCCATTTACGGTATCGCCAACAACTTCCTCATTATCCATGATGAAACCATCTTGGTCATCACTTTCACCGCCTTTGCCACTTTGGTTGCCAAGTTTGTTGCTCCTTTGTACACTGACTTTGCTAACGGTGAAATCAACAAGGTTAACACTTTGTTGAATGAATCGAGAAACAAGCACATTAACGCCGTTCAAGACAGAATTGACCTGGTTGCTCAATTAAAGAACGTTGTTGGTTTGACCAAGGACTTGTTCTCGGTTTCTAAGCAAACCGCTCAATTGGAAGCTTCCAACTTTGAATTGAAGCAAAAGATCGCCATCTCCAGTGAAGCCAAGTCTACCTTGGACTCTTGGGTTAGATTCGAACAAGCTCAAAGACAATTGGAACAAGAACAATTGATCAAGTCGGTTACAGAAAAGGTTAACAAGGAAATCGAAAACCCTAAGTTCCAAGAAAAGGTGTTGACTGAAGCCGTTGCCGAAGTTGAAAAGTTGTTTGCTAAGAACTAGGTCATATTTATAATGCACGAAGAATAGAATCTGTCTATATAGAGGTTATTAAAGTCCCAGTGGCCGCCATACTTGAAGGGTATTATCATGACTGACCAGGGCCACCATCCATTCATCATGAGGACTCCAATCAAAATCATGAACGGCAAATAAGTGTCCTTCATGGGAAAAGATCATGTTTTTCGTGGAAACATCATATAATCGGACCAGCCGATCCTCCGATGAGGTACCAATCACCGACAGGTGGTTTGGATGCCATTTGAGTTGAGTTATCATATCTTGATGATGTTGATGATGGTATATAAACTCATTTTGTTCACCAAACTTTCGAAGGTCTCCAATGATGACATTGCCATGATTATCACCTCCAGCAATACAATCAGGTCGATTAGGATGACAATTTATACTGGAAACTTCCCCTTTAGTAAACTGTTGAGTTAATACCAACTTATTACTTCGAGAATCATAGATGGACACATGACCCTTTTCATCACCAATGGCGATTAATTGATGATGATGATGAACCACTTCAATATCATTAATTGCCGCCAAATGATGATATTGTTGATATTGATTGAGTTGGGTTTGATTAGTAGTATATTGAGTAACATCAAATAAATTGATATTGCCATTAACATCACCTGAAACCAATTTGCCTTCAACGTAAGGATTCCAATCAATAGCAAATACTTCGACATTACCCCCCGTGGTTGGTGTCAATATAAGTTGAGTCCTTACTTCTCCATCCACTTGTCTCATTGCCAACTTTGTTCGTTCATAAATTGATATGTCCCCAAGGTTATTTGCACTAGCAATCACATTAGGATTTTGCGGCATATACCGAGCTCGATTGACATCACCAAGATGATTGATTGTATGAGTGTCTTTAATCGCTGGTTGATCAAATTTGACTTCATACTCTTGTTTATCTGGATTATATTTAATGGCATCGGCGGTCACCAGGATGGTGGGGGAATTAACTTGAGCAATAGTCAAATGATCTTGAGCCAATCCACCAGTATAAGTACCATAAAGGATTCTTTGAGTGGTGAATGAATCTTGAGTGACGATATCAGGGAAGAATTGTACTGTTAATGATGGCCATTTCGATGACGAGGTGGCACAGTAATCATAGATATAAGGGGCGTTCTTCTTCCATACTCGATACCGGTGATCGGTTTCACTATCAAGCTCTTGATCCTGAGGGTCATTGTCATTATTGGTCACCCCATTGTCGGGGGTGGTGACTGGGGACGACTCGACGATGATGGGGTCCATGAAGACAAGACGCGACGCGCACCAACGATCATAGTGATCATAATGATGTTATTGCTATTGACAGGAAAATGATATTGGAGGTAGGGTAATTGACTTTTACAGTGGTTATGTTTGTTGTTGTTGTCATCATTTGTCATCATTTGTTGTGTTTGTATTAATAACAGGGGACCTGTTCACGTGACCATCTACCTAAGATAATGTCATCTCTACAGGAGTCAACTAAATGTAAAACTTATTAAATACGTGGCCAAGGTTAACTCTTTAAAACTGTTAATTCAAATTATGGTTAAACTTCACGTCCCCTCACCTTTTTCAAAATTTACTTTTCAAAAACTCCGTTTTGAAATCTTAAATTCTAAACAAATAAAACATTTATTCTTCAAGGTAAAAGGGGTATACTTATAACTAACTAATCTTGCCAAAACCATTTAACATTATAAAGGTGACCAACTTGAGCGGGATCAACCCCCAATTCCCTCATTGCCTTGTATGATAAATCAATATGACCCCCAGTACAACCACCACATTTATCTACCACTTCAGCAGCAGTCCAATAATCACCATGATTAATGGTAATCCATCTACCACACATCCAAGCATTGTTAGGATTGCCTTGATAAAGCAGATCCCAAAGATCATGAGGAATGGCAACAAAGTTATCATTCCAAGTATTGCGGTTATAACCACAAGCAGTATACCCACCATAAGTATCATAATAAGTACAATCACCATTATTACTCCCCCCCCATCTCTTGACTTTGCTAGTACCAGAATAATCATCTTCAGCGATATCATTTTTAGCGACTTTCACTTCATCAAAAGTGAGAGGTTGAGCGAGGACGACGGCGATTAACAAAGAGAGAGCGACGGTGAAGTTCATGATTGAATAAGGGGATAAATTACTATAGTATTTCCATGGTATTTATACTCCATTTTCGTGGATATGGATAAATCGCCGTGGATGGGGCCATGTATGGCTTGAGTGCAGTACAAGCAAATATGCATAATCTCCACGACGGGTACCAATGAAACTTTTAATTTTATTCAAAAACAATTTACTTGAACCTTTGTGTCAAAGTTTTTAAATCAAAAGGTTAGTAGAAGTTTTAAAAGTTGGTAGAAGTTTTAAAAAGTGGTAGAAGTTTTAAAAAGTTTTGATAAAACTTTTCATTTTTCAAATTATTTTCACAACTTTACCCGAAAAAAAAAGAAGAAATTAAAGTATGGGAGTTGGAGAATGTCAATTGTATTTGTTTTTTTATGTCCACCTACTTTTTTCTTGTTAACCGTTAACCGATCGTATCTAGGTAGTGATTGGTAGTTTGAGATTTCCAACCAGTTGCCATGACTACGTAACGGTTTTCAAATAAACAAAAATGTAGGTAATTTCATGTTGGTTAAATTGTTTTGAGAAAATAATTTATGCATAAAACTATCCCCACTAAACAAAGTCTAGATTATTCCCATCATCACAAACAGGAAATAGATATGCCAATAAAGGATTAGAATATATCGATGACGCAGCAATTGATTTACCATTCAAACTTTTGACTTTGGATGTCAATTGATGAGGAGACAAAAAAAAAAAAAAGAATTCAATTATAAAATATTTTATTTAACAAAGTATAACTATTATATTTATCGATAAATACAAATAAAAATTAATAAATTGAGGGAAATTTTACGGAAAATATAATGTATCGATCGATTAAGATTTGTCAATACGAGCGATTAAGATTTGTCAATACGAACTATTAAGATTTGTCAATACGAACATTTAATTTGACCTCCTGTATAAAAACCACGTGACCTGACCCACCTGATAATTCACGTGATCGCATCGACCAAATCCAACCACCCATCAAATGGATGATATAAAGCTTAATGCCCTGAAGCTAGGAACCCAAGAATAGTATGTCAATATATCAAATACCCCCCCCCCCCCTTCCAGTATCCCATACTAACTAATCAGTTGGAACCAATTCTATCAACGAGAAATCAATAACTTCCATGATAATGATCAAGACACTGGAGAACGGTGGTTCGATGATTCTGATGCTGAATCAAAGATGATTCAATTTATTATCGATCAACTCAATGATGGTGATCTTGAATTCGATCAATCTACCATCAATGTCGTCGATTTGGGTACTGGTAATGGTCATTTCATCTTTCAACTTCAACAAGACTTACAAGAAGATTATGACGGTGATTATCAATTTAAATACACTGGTATTGATTATTCGCCTGATTCCATCGATTTCTGTAATCAAATTGGTGAAAAAAACCATGTTAAAGATGTTAAATTCGAACAAGTGGATCTTTTACAACCAAACCATGAATTTTTAACCAATAAATTCGAATTGATCGTCGATAAAGGCACATTAGATGCCATCGCCCTTAACCAAGACCCTTTAACTCAATTTAATGGTAAAACTGGCATTGAAATCTATGGTAAACAAGTTGAACAAATGATGAACCCTGATTCCAAGTTATTGATCACCAGTTGTAATTTTACTGAACAAGAACTTATTAAGATCATCACCAGTGATACCAAGATTAAATTATGGAAGAAGATCAATTATCCTAGCTTTGAATTTGCTGGGGTTAAGGGGGCAACCATTTGTAGTATTGTATTTAGTTTATGAAATCGTTTATGCTATAGCGGGGATGGGGTTAATTGATTAAATCCACCACTTTATCCCGAGTTTCCTCATCCTTAAACTTTAACATATATTGGATGGGATTACCCTTTTGATTAACCAGGGTGAATCGAAAGAATTTCTCTGGGGTGAGGGATGAGGAATAATCTTTGATGATATTAGTGGAATCGGTGATGCGATAATTTAAAATCACCTTATGAACTCCTGCCAGTCTCATCACCATTCGTTTTTGTTTCCCCAGTTTCGATTGGTTTAAATGTAATGCCCCGGCTCCTCGTTCTTTCCATCCCAGTTGCATATCAGTAAAATCAAGTTCATAAAGTTTGCCCTTGGTATTAAATAATGATACTTCATCTTCTTCACCAGTAGTGGTTTCTACTGGAGTCAATTCCACTTGTTTAAATTGTTGTTTTGGTTGTCTTGATTCATCATTGATTGATTCTTCCGCTTCCAATTTTTCCGAATCATCTAAAAACGATTTCTTCTTTAACAGGTCTTGAAATGCATTACCAAACTTTGAATTGGCTCCAAATGATATCAGTGATGGTGTTGGTGTCGATGATGATGATTTCGAAGGTAATTGATCAAAGACGTTTTTACCGGTTTTGATATTTTGAAATGCCAGTGATCCAAAAGTAATCCCACTACCAAAAGTAGCGGGGGCGGTACTACCAGTAGTAGTAGCCGTAGGGGTGGCGGCGGCAGCAGCATCATTGATGGTAGAAGTCTTTGACGCCGATACAAATGACAGCAATCCAAACGTTGGTTTTGGAGGAAGAGGACGAGAATTGATATCATCATTATCTTCATCACCACTAGGAATAATCCCTTCACTCTTTGTTAATGTTGGTTTCGGTTTAACTTGAGCTTTTAATGATTGCACTTGTTCTTCAAGGGTGGCAATTCTCGAGCCATACCTCGATTCAACTTCAGCAAGAATGGTAGCTTCGATATCCTCGAGTTTTCTAAGCTTTCTTTGGTCATCGTTAACCTCATCACCACTAGACTTTCTCTTGGTGTCCATGGTCAATTAATTATATGTCTCGCAGGATGATAGTAGAGGAAAGGGAGAGATGTGCGTGCGGCTTTCCCACGGACCATTTTTTCATGGGCGACCGCACCCACCACAGTCGCAATGATGATGGTATCTATATTAATATTTCATCGCCAGGTATTTGGCATATTTATCCCGAACTGATCGGGGGTCTTGACGAGGTTCATGACGACCATGACCATAATCTCTTGTAGAAACCGGGTGATGGTCTTTTGACCTTTGATTATTAGTAAATGACCTCAGCAGATATGCTTGAGCTTGAGAAGGAATGGTGGAGATCCCCGTTGGTCTTCTCCTTGGATTAGCTGCTAATGATGAATATAATCCCTTATTAGCTAATCCTCTACCTCCTAATCCTCCACCAAGACGTCGAGGTTTCCAATTTCTTTGAGTATGACCTCGTTCATAATCAATCAACAGCATTCGATTACCAATCATCACCCCCGTCTTCAGTAATTGACCAATACAATGATTTAAATCACTTTCTCGTTCAAATACAATGAATCCATACCCTCGACTATGATGATGATTATCTCGAATAATTATCACCAGTTCAATTGCTCCATATTTGGTGAATACTTTCAGTAATTCGAGTTCATTGATGACGTAATCCAACCTCAGGATAAACATCGTTCGAAATGGGTCTTTAACTTCACCAATATCACTATTCCATTGTTGTAATTGACGAGTCACCAGTTGTTCATATTGAGTTCGTTTGTTAACTGGAGGAGATGACGAGGGGGAGGAGGGGGACGTGGTTGGTGGTAATACTGACGATTCTGACGATTCTGACTTTAGTGTATCCACATGGGATTGATATAAATGGGTTAATGATGAGATCGGCGATATTGATGGCGTATGACGACGATGAGGTGGGTAATCACTGGCTTCAAGGAAAGGTAATGGTGGTTTAGCAGTAAAGAGCTGTTGAATAGGTTTGGGGAACTTATCAGCCATTTTGATGATCAATGGCGTGATCACAAGATAATGATAATGATAATGGGATGGTACGGCCTTAGCGATAATCAGTTAATCAAGGACAGTTTACCCGGGTTAATTTCAACGCGCAATGGACCTGCGGTTTCTCGTGCGGTTCTCGTGCGGTTCCCGTGCGGTTTATTGTGCGGGTACACTTACATGGAAACGGGGATATTTTTCGTTGAATAAAAGCCTAAAAGGTTTTACCTTTACAATAGAGGAATGATGATTATAGACGAGATGACGATGATATAGACGACGATGTAGACGACCACCCCGGAGAAAATGTCGATGACCTCTCGGTGATTACCGGAGGAATTTATATTACCAAAAAAAAAGAGAGATAATAATTATTTCCAACCGTCGATTAAAATACCACATTGTTTTCGGTTGGTTGGCTAGTTGGGGGTGTATTTTTTTTTCTTTTATTTTCATGTAAATCGGTGCGATAATTGCGTTATTGAGATAAAATTCATTCACCATGAAAGTCGACCCTGAAATCGAACGATACAACGATAACTTAGATTGGAAGACATTACCCCAATATACTCGAATAGAATTGAGTAAATATGATGGTATTCATCAAACCAATATCTATATTGGTATCAAAGGATTGATCTATGACGTCACCCCTAATCGAGAAAGTTATGGTCAAGGTAAAGGGTACCATGCATTTGTTGGTAAAGAACTGGACCGATTATTAGGACTACATAAGATCAATCTCTCATCCAAGGGGAATAAACATGATGCCACTGGTTATTGCCTTGATAAAGAATATTGTACTTATTATACTGGAGATTTTGGTGAGAAGGAGAAGAAAGGAGTTGATCAATGGGTTGAGTATTTTAAGAAGAGATATAAGGTGATTGGCGTCATCATTGATCATCAGCGATTGGGGTATCATTAATAAATGTGGATAGTTAGCGATGATGAGTAGATAATTATTCTGGCATTTTTTATGACAACATAATTTCTTCTGCCATTTTGTTAATAATTTATTCTGCCATTTTTGTAGATAATTTCTTTGGATAATTTATTGTTCTGCATTTGGTGCAGTAGTTAAATTTTCCCAATTGGCCATTAAGGTCAAGGGTAGCGATGGCTATGGGTATGCTATGGGTATGCTATGGTTATAGTTATGACTATGACTGACTACAACTACGACTACGGCTATATCCAATTGGTGATCCTTCTTATCCCTCTAATTCTTTTCCCTCTCTTATCCCTGGTCAGTGTTTATACCCTTTTAGGATTAACATTTCATCTCTCATCCCAGCCTTCGGGTTAATGCACCTCACCAAGTAACCAACTAGACCCTGGTCTATTGTTGTATTCGTCAAAACATTATTTCCAAATATGTATGAATAAATTCCGTGCCATTGACGTGGCTGTCGTCAATTTTTTTTTTCTTTCTTTTTTCTCTTCCATTTTTTTTTTTTCGTGATTATTACGGAAACCTTAATCCGGACCCGTTCTCTGTCTATTTTTCGTGGTCCACCTAGATCTCACGCATAAATGGCCACGGCCACTTCGTCTAAAACCCTAGCTAAAGATTTTCCCGCGTTTCACGCTGCTACGCGCAACGCGTTTTTGCTAGCAACTACGGTAAGGGACCAATGCCAGGGTTAACACCTATGAGTAAAGGGGAATATATCAATAATGATTAACCATTGCTTGGTGGCGGTAATCCTAATGGAGGCACCCACCCCATCCCCACCCCCAGCCAAAGATTAACTTCTTATTTATTACCTAATTTGTCATGGTTACATCTCCACATCTTCCCTTCAATCTCCCCTTCGCCTGCGATCTGCACCAGGTTACGTGTAACTGACTCCTTAGAAGATATTTTTTCACAAAAAGTTAGCGCGGGTCTCCTAACCTGCTCCCCGACGCCAGACCTGCACTGAGCCCGATATAAAACAGTTACATCCCAACATGTTCGATTAAACCCCATCCCTTTTTCCATCGTCGAGAGATTTTTTTTTATTTTGAGGTCACCACCTTTTGTCATCACCACCACCCCCCTCCACATTCATTAGTCATTCCTTCGTTATGAGTAAATATGGTCCTCCTCCTCATATCCTGCGTCCATACCCTCGAATGTTGGATGCCCTCGAAAGAAGAGCCAATTTAAGGTTAGTCGACGAGTATAGTGGCGATATCTCCAAAGCATTGGCTCAATTGGAGCTGGCGCTGGCCGCCAATGCCGCCATGATCGACTTACAACCGGAGATTCAATGGTTTATGAGGCCATTCCTCCTTGATTTCTTGATCGAATTACATTCGCTGTTTAAATTACAACCACAAACGTTGTTTCTTTGTCTTAATATCATCGATCGTTATTGTGCCAAACGGATCGTGTTTAAACGCCATTATCAATTGGTGGGGTGTACCGCCCTTTGGATCGCCGGCAAATATGAAGATAAAAAACTGAGAGTACCGACATTAAAGGAATTGACGGTGATGTGTCGTCATGCTTATGATGAAGAGATGTTTGTTCAAATGGAAATGCATATTCTCCTGACGTTAGAATGGCTGTTGAGTCATCCTAATTTAGAAGAATGTCTTCAATTAGCCATTACTGATGCCGGCATTGGTAATGATATCCCAACAATCGCTACCCCAACGAGAAAAATGCTGACAACAGTACTGGCAGTGACGGCAGTGGCAAGATTTCTTTGTGAACTCTCATTATATCATCGCTACTTCCTTCTGGTACCAACGCTGATGGTTGCCATCACCGCCAATTTATTGGCATGTCTGATGTTACAAATCCCTCATGCTCTGGAAGCATTGGCTGATATCATTCGTCGTCATCATTTACATCAACTGAGGACGGCGCCGCTGGCACAAACATTATATTCCAACAATAATACTTCAAATTATTCTCATTCTCAATTTGAAGAGTTTGCCGATGTTGATTTAATGGATCAAGATGCCACTGATGATGACGCTGATTATAGTGATGATGAATTCATCGATGCTAGTGATGAAAATGACCCTCCTGAAGTGATGGGGGCATTCCTCCTGGGGTTTGATCTCGAACAACTCGATAGTATTCGAGAAATCGCCATTCAATTCATCGTTCATTTAAATAACATCACCGAAGTGTTAACCAAGAAATATGAACCATTGGGAGTGATCCAAGTGATACAAAACTTCCATCAACGTAATGGGTATATCATCGGGGCCATTCGGGAACAACAACCAGTGGCCGAAGAACGGTTACTGGATCGATTACATGGATTCGCCGATGTGTTATTACAAATGTCCCATATCGCTACCAATAATGATTCATCATCATCTCCATTACATTTTTACCCCCTGCCACAACAACCAACGCCAGCAACTCCACCACTGGCAACTTCCCAATACCTGGTGTTCTCCAATAAACGGAGTAGTACCACCCTGACCCCAGTATATTCCAGTTATACCTCGGGTCTGTCGATATCAAGGACAAGATCAAAGATTTCCAAGCATAAACTGGGGCATGTCAGTTCATCTACATTCTCGGAGTTTTCCCCAACCTCTCATAAATACAAGTTTGCCCCGACTCAATCCAATCAACTGGATTGGTCGCTGCCGATTCATTATAATTGATGGCGGTGGCATTGGCCCCTTGATGAAGCATAATAATTAATGAACGATAATATACATCCTCCTACCTATACATTACCGACGACGTCGGCCCAACGGTAATCGCGGTCGCCCCATCACTAATCGTTGCCAAGTCGCTTAGACGAGCACTGTGGGTAGGGAAACGGTTACTGACACCGGCATTGACGACCGGCATTATCGTGCACGATGATCACCGACGCCTTGTCTCGGACATGAATTTTTTGTTATGGAATCTGCAATACTCCATCTAAGGTTGCAATTTACCCGAGGCGCATCGTGACATGGTCCCTGACGATGAAGAAAAAAAAAAAAAAAGTTTCATATATTTCATTTGAATTTTTTTTTTTTTTTTTTTGGTAGTTGCCATCACGTGCTGGATGGGGCCACCCCCGCGGTAAAAGTAACCAATGAGTTAAAATGTAGAAAATGCATCGAAACAAATAATATTTTTCCTAATGTTTAATTACCTTCATACCCCTATTGCCCACGACGCGTTGACGCGTTCTATCGACGATAACTTTTTCTATTGCTGGTTAGTAGGGTAGTCATCATTAACCCTAGGTTAAGAGGGGGGTTGGCATCGGTTGGTTTAGCTAGTTTAATGATGCAATTCTAGTGGGGTCTAATGAGGGTCGTCAATTGCCCGATATATCCTCGATTGAGAATATGCATTCACGTCGCATTGAAGGAGGTGAAACAATTATTTTTTATTGACACCACGATTATGGTAAAAAGAAAAGGTGATGATTTTTTTCATAAAAGGAGAGGAAAGATGGAAAAAAAAAAAGGGTAAAAATAGACAACTACACTGACAAAGGAGGAAGCGATAGGATTGCCTAAACGGGATAATATGTTAGCACAATTGACTTGATATAACATCAATGGGTCATTATCGTCCAAATCATTAACCCAACCTCAGTTCCTGTTATCGTTATTACTTCTCTTTTGTCACGTTGATCTTTTGTCATATTGATCTCTTTCGTTGAAATCTTGATCTTTTGAAATCTTTTTTTTTTTTGTTTATCATCCCTGCACACTACTGATCTATCCATACATTCCACGCGATTGTTTACATCTCAACTACGACCACTCACCTATTACCACTCACCTCCCACTCACCCCCAACTCACATCAATATACCCACCAATTCCCTAGCCATGCTGGACGATTTTAATAGCAAAAATTGGGTGTGGGTCCCCGATGAATCTACGTTATTTGCTAAAGGGTATGTCACCGATTATCTCGCCGATGGCACCTGTAAAGTCACCATCGTCAACGGATCTCAAGAAACTCAACGGGTGGTGAACCAACTGGAGATTGAAAACTGTAACCCTGCCAAATTTAACAAATGTGATGATATGGCGATGTTAACCCATTTAAATGAACCCCTGGTCATCTATAACTTATTCCTTAGATATAATGATGATCTTATTTATACCTATTCCGGGTTGTTTCTCGTGGCGATTAACCCTTATAAACTGTTGGGGATTTATGATCAAAACCAATTAAAACAATACCATGATGATAAAGGAGAAAAACCCCCACCTCATATCTTTGCCACCACCGAAAAGACGTTTCGAAATTTGATCACTAATGGTAAAGATCAACTGATTCTTGTTACAGGGGAACTGGGGGCAGGAAAGACAGAAAATACCAAAAAGATCATTCAATATTTATCACTGATCCTCCCAGTGAGTGCCCGAATTCGTGGTCATGCCAAAAGAAACCTGGCATATAGTCAAACCATCGATACCAAGATTTTACAAGCAAATCCCATCCTTGAACTGTTTGGTAACGCAAAGACCATCAAAAATAATAACTCGCTGCGATTTGGTAAGTTTATCAAAATTTACTTTACCAAAAAAGGGTTGATCACTTCGGCAACTATTGATTATTACCTTCTTGAAAAATCTCGGGTGGTGAGTCAATTACAAAATGAACGGAACTACCATATCTTTTATCAATTATTAAGAGGTCATGATGATCTTCCATCATTGGCATTGAATAAGGATATCCTGACACATAATTACTTGAAGCATCTGGCTCATGATATCCCCAACGTCGATGATAAAAAGGAGTTTACCATGCTTTGTGCGGCGTTTCTGATCATGGGAATCGAACAAGATGATTTGAATCAAGTATTCCGAGTGTTGGCAGTGGTGTTACATCTTGGGAATTTGGAATTCACCCTGATGAAATCCGAACAAGCATCGTTCACCAGTGATCTGCCCGTGGATACCATTGCTCAATTTTTGGGGATTAACCGTGAAGATTTCACTGGTAACCTCGTACGACCAAAAGTCAAGGCAGGAAAAGAATTCGTTCAAAAACTGAAGAAACCCGCCGAAGTTCGATTTGCCGTGGATGCATTGGCCAAACATTTGTACGAGAAATTATTCCAATGGGTTATCACCAAAATTAATAATAACCTTGAAGTTGACCTGGACCTGGTGGAAGCAGCAAACTTTATTGGCGTGTTAGATATCGCTGGGTTCGAAATTTTCGATGTTAATTCCTTTGAACAATTATGCATTAATTATACCAACGAAAAATTGCAACAATTTTTCAATCACCACTCCTTCATTTTAGAACAGAGTGAATACTTGAGAGAAGACATTTCGTGGGAGTTTATCGATTTTGGTCAAGATTTACAACCAACGATTGATTTGATCGAGACTCGAAATCCAATGGGGGTATTGAAATTATTGGATGAAGAGTGTATTATCCCCAAGCTGCTGGATAAACTGTTTATGGATAAATTGTCCCTGAATTGGGGTAATGGTCAACTGGATAAATTTAAGCTTAACAAGTATAAGCTGGGGTTCATCATTCATCATTATGCTGGTATGGTGGATTATAATGTCGATAATTGGTTACAAAAGAACACCGATCCTGTTAATGAAAACGTATTGCAATTATTGCTGTCGCTGTCAAATGATTTTATCCGCAAATTGGTGGAGAATGATGAACATCTCGTTGAAGCTACTCCTCAACTGCCACAAAAGAGAAGTGCTAGAGTTAAAACCGCTTCGTTTAAGCACCGGGAGCAATTGTCACTGTTAATGGACCAATTAGAACTGACGGAACCACTGTTTGTTCGGTGTATTTTACCCAATTTGGAAAAGAAACCCAATAAATTCGATAAGCGGTTGGTTTTAAACCAATTGAGATGTAATGGGGTCCTTGAAGGGATCAGAATTACCAGAGCAGGATATCCTAATCGGATGACCTTCCCTGAATTCTTTAGCCGCTATTCTATCATCAATACCCGGGAAGTTTACACCAATAATGCCAGAACAAATTGTGACCTTATCCTTAAGCATCTGGAACTCGATCCTGATACATTTAAAATTGGGATTACCAAGATCTTCTTCAAAAATGGTATCTTGGCTAAACTTGAAGAAGCTCGGGACCTCACCCTTAAACGGTTATTTACTGATTTGCAATCTGTGATCAGAGCTAAGGCGGCTCGAAAGGAAATGCAACATAAGATTCGTCGTATCCAATCTGCTCAAGTGGTAGCGAAAACAATGCAAAAGATTGATGCTCAATTGCAACAAAGCAAATGGTTGGAATTGTTCTTGGCCATTAAGCCATTGCTTGAGGAACTGGTGAAGGTGTTGGACCTGAAGGAAATCAATGAGAGCTTGAAGCAAGTTAATTCCAAGTTGAAAGATGCTGAAAAGTCCCGGAAAGACTTGGAACTTGAAAATGATAAGTTACGTCAACAAATGCTGACATTGGAAGAAGAAGTGTTGACGGTTACCGGTCATGTTCAACTGAAGGATAAAGAGATTTCTGACCTTACCAAGCAACACCAATCAACTTCGGTCAAGGCCCAGGAAGCAGAGAAGCTTGCTAGTGAATTGAAGGCTAAAATAGAAATCCTTGAGACGGAAAAGGCTGATTTGGAAGATAAGATTGATGAATTGGAGCATGCTAAGATTGAACATCAAAATCAACTCAAGAAGGTGGAAGATAATCATTCCGTTCATCTCACCGAATTAGCGAATACCAAGAGAGACTTGGAAACTGCCAACAAATCCATTGAATCCCACGCCAGTTTGATGGAACAACTTAAGAAGGATCACCTTGCTGCGATTGATGACGCTCGTCTGGGTAAAGAAGTTATTCAACGGATGATGGATGATTTGAAGCGAGAATCGGATTCGTTACGTAAGCTTCAACCGAAGAATGATGCCCTTGCCCGTGACGTTGCCAGTGCTAATGATCAAGTTCGTAAATTCAAAGCCGATGCCGCCACCAAGGATCGGGAATTGGCGCTGATGAGACTGCAATTCGTTCGACATGAAACGGAATCTCTGGAACTTCGGTCGAAGTTAACTAAAGTTGAAATGGAATTGACGGCAGTCAAGGGTAAAGTCGATAATGCCGAAAAGGAAGCTTCGAAATATAAAGCCGCCGCCGCCCATGCCGAAATGAAGATGAAGGAAATGTCGCTGGTATCTCGAGAGTTGAAGGAATTAAAATCCCAAATGGCCGATCAATCGAGATTTGTTGATCGGTTGCAAAAGCAATTGGAAGAAGCTAGTGAAGGTAAACAAGCATTGGAATCCAAGGTTAACCATTATAAGCTTCAAGCTGAACAAGCTCGTCAACATGCTGATGACCAATTATCCAAGGTTTCTGGCTTACAAGCCCAAGTGGTCAAATTGGAGTCGTTACTTAAACAACTGGAACAAGAAAAAGAAAACCAACCACCGCTGCGACTGATGATGGAAGATTTTGCCCTGATGAAATTAAAGTTGAATGAAGCCACTGCCAGTTTGAGAAAGGAGAAATTCGAAAGAAAGAAGCTTACTGAAGAACTTTCTCAAGTGAAAGAACGCAAAGTGAGTACTGACATGTCGACGCCTCGAAGACAATATCATGATGCTACTACCCTGCTGTTGAAACGGGAGCTCGAGTCGATGCAAGTAAGATTGCAACAAGAAGAGAACAACAGTCAACGGGCGGAAAACTATGCCATTCAATTACAAAAGAAATTGAATAAATTACAACAGCTGAGAGGGCTTAACCTGTGGAATGATTATGAAAAGAAGTATGATGAATCGCAAGAACGAGTGGTGGAACTTGAAAGCCGATTTGAAAAATTGATTGCCGATCAAGCTAGTGATCTGGTCACCCTGCTGCCCAACCTGTCGATGATTCTGTTAAAGCGGAGCGATTCTAAGCGTAATCTGGTTTCGTTAGCCGGGGCTTCTCAAGACTTTGTTGTTGTCTATCAAGATCTTTCTAAGACGCTTAAGACTACCAGAGAAGAGTTGAGAGGGGCCAAACTGGAAGTATTACGGTTGAAGCTGTTATTGAGAGAGCTGGAGGATGAATTATATGATGCTAAAAGAACTCTGTTTAGACAGCTGACGGGTGATTATGAGGACCGGATGGCAGAATTAAAAGTTCGTCATGACCTGTTGTCTACCCGCAATAACGACTTGATGAAACAACTCCAATTATTTAAGGAACGTCTGAATGAATATTATGAAAAGTTGGAAATGGCAGAAATGGCGGTACAAATCAGTAAGCGTCGAGAAGGGGAAGCTTCTAAGGAATTGAATGAAACGAAGCAAGCATTACGGATGGCAAAGGAAGAAGCTCGACTGACACAAATCTTAATTAAGGATTTGCGTCAAAAGGCATCAACTATGGAGGAGATGGTTCAAGATCGAGATTTCCAAATTGTCCAATCAAAGAGTCAATTAAATGAAGTCACTCAGAAGCTTAACCATTACCAATCTACTTATGATAATAAGGAAGCCCAAGAAAGATATCGGGATGAAATCAGAGAGCTTCAAAAGGAATTGTCATTTAAGGCAACCACGGAAACCTCACTTATTAAGGAACTGAAGAAGTTACAATTGGATTTGGATGATGCTAATCGTCGGTTCCGTCAACTTGAAGATGATGCCATGAAATGGCAACAACAACATCAAGAATTGGAAACTAAAGTGGTTGATTTATCCAACTTGAATCGGGAATTAGAAAGTGACAAGGCGTTAAATGAACGAAAGATCATCAATACTACCCGTCAAGTGAATTCATTTAAACAATTACTTGAAGAAGTCACCATTCAACGAGATGAGATATTATTGGCTAAAGAAGAGTTGGCGAAGAAGGTGAATAAGGATCAAGAAAAGCTTGATGAACAAAATGCTCAATTGAAACGGTATCAACAAGATAATCAACTCTTACGACTGTATTTGGCGGATAAACAACTGGAACATGAAGAGATTCGTCAAGAACTTAATCAACTGAAGTTAGGGGCGCTGACGGATATTGCTGATTATCAAAAGATCAAACGAGAATTGTTGGTTACCGCCGAAGAGAATGAAGCATTGAAACGGCGGTCATCGACATTAAATGACCAAGTACAACAACTTGAACATAAATTATACCTGAATGATCAAATCCGATTTTGGGAAACTAAAGTGAAACAATTGACGGAAGATTTAGATGGTCTGCAACAAGAGAATTATGATGTTCAAAAACAATTGAAACAAGTGCAACGACAAGTGAAACAATTGACGATTAAATTAGACAACGAAACCAAGACCGCCAAGAAATATAATGATGAAAACTTTGGCTTTCAAAATCAATTGACTCAAGCCAAACTGACGATTGATATTTTACATCAAGATAACGCCGATAAAGACCTTCAATTAAAGAAGCTTGAACGGGAAGCGTTGGAGACGAAGGAAAAGATGTTACATATGGAGCAACAGTTGTTGACATTACAACAACAACAATAATACCCCTAACCAATACATGAAGTGATGAAAATGATATCATGGTTAAACCATGATCAAATATGTAATTGAATTGACTATTTCCATCGCACTATCTCTCTTTGACGCCATGCAGGAAAGATCAATAAACTGCAACTGTCATTACCTAATTGGGAAAAATTGATAACTAGATTAGGCTAACGAAGTAACCCGAGTTGTTCAACCCGAAACTAACGATAATACGACGAATACTAAGATTTTTTTGAGGGGTTGCGGTTACTGCGGTTGCTGCACCATTGACTGGGGTTAGTCCAACCCCTAGTTTATCCACCTGCATGATGTATTATTAAGTTGAGTATAGTCCATACGTTAACATTCCAGGGGTGCAAGATGTAATTAATTTAGAAGGTTTAGGAAGAATGGTTAAGGAATGGGATAAGGGGATAGTATTTATTATTATGATATTGATAATAGTTGTTGTTGTTTATACGAGCAAATGGAAAACGTAAACAATCGTGTCTGCACTCGTATGCCATTTTTCTCAATCTGAAACCTATTTAAGTTGAGGTGTTGCAGTACGGTTATCACCAACCCCCTCCTATTCCAATCAACCATTTCCTTGATAAAAAAAAAACTATACTCAACCCCTGTCAAATACTTTAATGTAAAGAATATATTTTAATTGTTCTAAACCGAAAAAAGAATAACCCGCTTGGCTAAATTAATTGTTCTTTTTTTAACCTGGTGTCATGACCCCACGCACTCATCCAAATTGGGAATATTCCTCTTCTCAATCGGTTCGAGGTCCCCTGCATAATTATTTAAACTATGGGTTACTTAAAACCCAGGGTAACCGCTGACAACCTCAGTTTTTGATAACCATCGCTTTCATTCACCATGGATGCGTTCGAATATATTCGGACGACGGAGTCGGCAAAGTTTGCTTCCAACAAGTATAAGATCAGAAATGAGGATGGCTACCTGGTAGGGATGAATGTCTACCCATCGATTGCTGAAGGGTTAGCTCATCTTAAGTTAATGAAGGCATTTGAAGTGATGAAAGCTAAAGTATTATCTCAGAGTTCAGGTAACCCTGAAGATGCTTGGAGAGTTTATCTTAATAATGCTTGTCGTCGGTATGTGATGTTCATCCTGTCGATGCTTGCTGTTCATCAACAACCATCGACATTTAATGAATATTCCCTGATTGATCGAGCTCTCGTGGTTGATCCGAGATTTATTAAACAATATGATGCATTATTACCTCCATTAGATGTGGTCTATGTTTGGTATTCATTCATGCAATTCCCCGGGAGATATTATGATACTTTTGTTAATACTTGGATCATGGCATTTGCTTATTTCCCATTACCACTTAAACGATTATCAAAAGCTATTGATGATCATAGTTTTGAATATCATCCTAGTTTGGAAGAAAGAAATCGTTATTTTAAGTTTATGGGGAGATTGACCGAAGATCCTCATGATTTAGTGTATGATGTTTATCTGGTATCGACATTTGAAGCTACCGTACTGTTGAAATGTCCTTATTGTCGTCAAACTCTCGCTACTGATGTTCCTATGACTACCACTAAACATAGTGGATTCACCGATAATAATTTTAATTTCCTTAAACCAGAAACTTCAAAGTGTCGTTGTCCATATTCAGTAATTACTCATGATGAATTACGTAAATGGCAATTATTATGGGGGTTAACTCATCCTTCACCATTAAAGGGGATCTTTAAACATTATACCGAAGTATTTCATGCTTCAAAGGATTCATTACTCATTGATGATCAAATTAAAGAAATCGCCAAAGAACTGGGAGTATTGGAATTATCATGTTTCCAAAATTTATCCGCTAATCATGTCATTTCAAGAATCATCACTTTAGCCAAATCAAAGAATAACTTTAGATTGGCAGAAAGAATCCATAAAGTACTCCTGGTATATGCTAAGACTCATTTGGTGTATCTTACTGCCGATAAATGTATTTCGGAAATCATGGTGGATTTGGTGAAAATGTGTTATCAAGTTGAACCTTATATTGCTCGAATGAATTCCCTCGATTGGTTACATCTGAAATATTATAAGGGAATCATGCATGATGCCAGGAAACGGTATATGAGTTATATTCTGCTTGCTAAACGGTCAGGAGGGTTTGTATTGGCACCAACGGTGGATATTGACTTGTTCTGGAGAACTCATCAAATTACTGGCTATTTCTACATGTTATTATCGATTAACCCATTGACATATATCTTTGATACCATGGAAGATTTAACTGAAGATGATATCCCTAATGTTTTCGAAGGTACCGCCAGTTTATATGAACGATTCACTCGTCATGAATATACCATTTGTTATTGTCAACATTGTTGTGCGGCTAGATACCCAACTTCAGGTCAATCATCACCTAAGAGTAATGATAATCTTCCTGCTTGTATTAATCCTCCAGAATCAATGCATGATTGTGGTTGTTTTGGACAATTTGAATGTGGAGGTGGACCTAGTGTTCGATGTGGGGCATTAAATATTGGTGATAAGTTTGATATGGAATAGGCGATGACCATGGAGAGTATGGATTAGAATTTATGATTAATGATAATAATAATAATGATAACAACTAGTTGGTCTCCACGTGACTTCCATCAGGTTGGTGCGGCTTTTGAAACCGTCCCGTCTCAACTGTCCCTCATCTATCACCATGTTCAGACTCACGGTTAAAACTTCATTTAGATCGATCACCCCTATCACCACTAGGGTAACCCCTCGGATCACCCCTAGATTAACCAGATCATTCTTTGGTGGTGATAACAAGGATACCGCTAACCAACAAACCATCGAAAAGTTTGCTACTGCATTGAAAGAAAACCCCAAATTACTGGAATTATTAATGGGGTTTTCGACATTATTAGAACAAAAGGGAATTGCCTCGGGTAAACCTCCTCTGTTCATGCAAATGATGTCGATTCTTAGAGATAAGGACTTCCGGGATCACCTCACATTATTACAAGAAGAATTGGTGAGATCGGATATTAAGATCAATCAAGGCGATCTTTCAGCATTGACGGAATTATATACCAAGCAATTAAATGATGCTAACAATTCGAAATAGATGTATATAGATAAATATATAACCCAGGTTTAGTTCTTCTTAGAGAATGATTTGGAAATCACGGCGGCTTCTTCGACCCCCCGAGCAATCAGTGATCTTAATCCACCATCTTCCATCTTTAATAACCCACCAATGGTGGTACCACCAGGAGTACATACCAACAGCTTTAATACTGCTGGATGTTCACCAGTTTCAAGTACCATCTTGGCGGTACCTTCCATCACTTTAGCCGCCAGTTTCCGAGCAGTTTCAAATGGCATCCCCATGCGAACAGCACCATCGATCATTGCTTCCATCATCAACATACAAAATGCCGGTCCCGACCCGATCAAGGAGGTAGCAATATCCATTTGCTTTTCAGGAATCTTAAATGCCATCCCCACGGTGTTAATAAGCAGTAAGACAAATTCATCATATTTGGCTTCGGCTTCAGGAGAAAAGGCAATCCCAGCAGTACCAGCACCAAATCTAGCAGGAGTATTGGTCATTACTTTGGCCACATACTTGGAGAAAATGGTTAATTCATCGATGGTGACCCCAGCCAATAATGAGATGAATAATTGTTCCCCAGTCAAACTATCTTTGACTTCCAGATGGATTTTTTCATACATATCGGGTTTACAAGCCAATAACACCACATCAGCTTCTTTAACTGCCTTAGCATTGGATTCAGCGCCAAAGGAATAGCTAACGATGGGGTGAGATAATTTTTGTTTAGCCAATTCAATCGAGGGTTCATCATGAGTACAAGCAATGATCTTGGCGGGGAAAGGTTCAGGGTGAGCCTTAAGAATAGCATTGGCAACAGCAGTGCCCATGACACCTGCTCCAAGGATAGTAATGGTATAATCTTTCATGGTTGGTATATTGGAGATCTTGATAATTTTCAATCGCACTAGTGCGTAGTCAAAGGTACATAACCCCAATTGAACCAAGTGGATAGAGAGGTAGTTAGTATTGCTGAAATTGTCCACTTTAACCATGTTTCCCCCACTACCAAGTTTGTGGAAGCATTTTTGAATTGATTGGCACTCAAAGTAGATAATAACCCTGCCCCCAATTGATCTCTCATTTCAGCAACTTGGTTATAAGTAAAGAAGCGATATTCGGGGTCATTGTCAACGAGATAACCAAAGGCTTTCCCAGCAGAAGGCCCGGTTACGGTACACATGAGAATGACCAGGAGTTTGAGACCCTTCAAGGGGGATTGAAGCTTGTAACCACTTGTTATCAAGAGGACAATTATTGGTGACGACTTCTACAAGAGTACCAACCGAGTTAAACACATAGTCGGCGTCAATGCCATCAACTGAAGCACCAGTTGAGATAAAGAAAGGGGAGAAGCGCCAGAAGCGGTGGAGGATATCTAACCCACATCACCATCACTTGGCGGTTGACAATTGAAGTGGGGCTTCCTCTCGAACAATTAGCGGTAAACTATGATTCAATTCGGAGGATTGATTTGACTGAAGTTATCATCGCAGATTGTCATCGGTTAACCCAGCCAATGGGGCCCAATTGCTGAAGTGAAGATTCCTTCCACCTTCAAATACTTACCTTACGGAATGAAGTCCATTGAAAAGGTATTTATCCCTAGATTACTCATTTACCGATTTCATCGGTTCATGCCCAATTGATAGGATTAGATAAATTTTTATTTCCCAAAATCCTCCAATTGAATGTTAATGGTATTGATGAATCGATCGTTTCCCAGTTTGTTGAATTACACCCCATTCCAAGAAGGGTATCAACTGATACTTGGATACTGAGATATTCCCCTCATGTGGCTAAAGTGGAGTATACCATTAAAGGTAATCCTGAAACTAATATTATCATGGATGGTTATATGCCCTTCGTTGACATGAGTATCCAATGTTTCAGAAGGCTTGAGTAGGGTGTTCCTTAGTACCATTACCCCCATTGATAATGGGTACAGGAGAGTAGTTGGCAGCAGGTCTCCAGAAGGATATCTCCAGACAATGGCATCAGTATAACAAGCCAATGATCTCACAGTATCTTGAAAGGTTTCCTCTTTCTTCATCAGCGACAGGGCATAATCAACAGCAATCACCCTACCACCCAATCTTTGCATAGCAGCATCAAACGAAGACAAAGTCCGAGTAGAAGGTTCATAGAACATCGTGACAACAACTCTACGCTTAAGCAAGTCCAAAACCCCATGTCTTTCAACCGCCAATCTCATTTCTTTGAGCAATGGTGAACAAGGTGTGTAAATCAGCTTGAGTAAATTGCTTAACCGACAACACTAGGTCTGTTAAGTACTTGTGATGACGACATAAGACTTCAATTTCCCCATATTGGGATTGATAAAAATTTGAGCATGGTTTCTTGATAACACTCTCAGATCAAAATAGCCGTTGTTAACTCTTGGTTTATGAGTGGTACCACTTGGGAAGTAGAGTTTGACCGGGACCTGCCCTTTGATCGTACTTCTAGCAGGATTTGAATATTAGCCACACTCATCCTAACTGGTGTTGTGGGAGAAGGTGACATAAAATTCGGTAACTGCCGATTGCCTTGTAATGTTTAGTGAATGAAGGAGCCCAATTACCCCAGAAGTTTTATATCTCGCCCTTGAGACAAACTTTGGAAACGTTCACCATCACTTGGAGGGATTTGATCCCCAAATATGAAATCACCGAAGTTAATGAATTGATTAGAGAATCCATCGGTATCAATTTAAGTACCAATTAATGATAATGTCACCGAAAATGACAGTATGTGTACTGGGGTGATTAGAGAAACATTGACCGATCAATGTGTCCGGGTTCATAAGTTCTTGACGGCTACCAAATATGGTATTGCGGTTTGGGATCAAGAACTGAATTCGATATGGACTCCAATAGAAAACAAAAGAAGGTGTGACTCGTCAGTCACACTTCTCCCCGATCATGACCTCCTGGTCACGTCTTGTGAAGTTGCCAAGTTGCTTACTGAGGATAACGCCTCTAGCTTAGGCTAGCTATCGAAGATTCATGATTTTATACAACATTTGCCCCCCAGAGGATGTGCCGACATCCACTAGAGAAAAATCAACAAATGAATCATTCTCTGGCAGCTACTTATGATTGGTTTTCTTGCCTCATAAGTTCGTTAGCCAATAGACCAGAATCCTCTTCAGGTATTAGTAATTGCAACACCCAGTTCCTGTCTCTATAAGGTAAACCCTTTTGAGCAAAGAACATGGCTAAAAAATACTTCCTGTCCGTTAACGAGAATCGTAAAAACCATTCCCTTGGACATTTAGCAACAAGGCCCATCTGGAGACTTGTCATGTACAATCCCACTTCCCCATCCAGATTAATACATCCAATGCCATTAATTTCGTTATAACGACTATGGAGTTCCTTTTCCGATTTAGGCGGCCTAATCCTTACATCATTAACATTTTGTTCAAACTTTCGAATGTGTTCAACGTTAATGATCCGAGTATAGGTTTCCACCGAATGAGGGATATCTCTGGGATGACAGTCCACTTCCGAAACAGCTGGGTTTTCATGTCGCTCCTTGACCACCTGAAAGGGTCCATAATAACAATCAAATAGCTTCGTGTTAGCACCACCTTGGGAAAACCAAGCATCACGATGGATCAACACATAGTCACCCTTCTTAATACCCCGGTCAACAGGGGAGGATGAACTATGTAATAGTTAAATATGAATGCTCCACTATATAATCCTCAACCCTTGTTGTCTAGCATTTTCATCAAAAGTGGGTTTAGACAGCACCAATTCCGACCCCAATTTTTCCAAATCATCCTTAGGAGTAGCAGCAACCAACGAAGGACAACGGTCCAGGGAGAACAGAGAAGCTCTCTTTTCAGTGATCGACCACCCCAGTTGGATTTGCCCTTGAGCTTCAACAACAACTTCACCATCAACACAAACGGTTTCACCATGAACAGATACTCTGTCGACGGTAGGACGGTTACCCGTGACTCAATTACCCCCATATCTCTTGGTACCAACGGTACGGAAGCTAGAGATTGGAGTAAGCCTTAAATGGGATACTCCACCTTTTGATGTCCGGTGACAATTTAACTTTATTAGAATTGATAAAGGAACCTAAACTAACTACAACATTTAGTGATTGGTATAATTTGAAGTGGTTGAGTATTCATGGGACCAAATATGGCAACGAAGCTCCCAATGTTGAATCTAGCTACATTTCGAAGGACTCCTTGTCTAATTTTATGGTCCCCCCATCCACTCAGGTCCCCATCCACTCAGGTCCCCATCCACTCAGGTCCCCATCCACTCAGGTCCCCATCCACTAAAGTATTTGATATGTCCTATAATAACCTCGAAACACTTCCAGATTTATCCCATCTTATAAATCTCGAAAAATCGTCCTCAGGAATACCAAGATGCCTAATTTAAGCCAATTTCCTAAACTTCAAAATATTGACATTGAGAGTAACTTAGTTGAAACAAGAAATCCATTCATGGTTTATCGTTAGTGCCATTGGCTATGACGGTGATGATAATTGGTCAACCCTCAACCAAGATGTTATTGTTGTTATCGAATAGACTAAATAACCATGAACCATCTTCTAGACCCAATAACCATCTTCAAAGAGGGCCCTTGTAAACACCTCCATTACCTTTATCTTTTCATAGGGTTATCCCTGCATATTGCCGATTACTCATAATCAATGGGTATTGCACAATCGATCGGGATTACATAATTTATTCATATTTACATACACAACCTCTATTCTTTGATGACCGGTGCTTCGACTAATGCTATCCATGGAGCCGACCATTTGAGTCGGGTCCCCGACGTGGTCCCTCCTATTAATATTGCTACCACATTCAAGTATTCTAATGACGTCGATTCCCTTATCAAAGCTATCGATGGTCCTCCTATTATCAACAACCCTGTTTACTCGAGATTGAGTCATCCAAATTCGGAATACGTTGAAGCAGCCATTGAAGCAATCACTGGTTACCCTACCGTGGTTTATCTGAGTGGGTTATCTGCTTTCAATGCCGCAATGGTTCATATGAACCCCAAAACCCTTGCTATTGGTCAAGCTTATCATGGATGTCATGGAATTGCTGATATCTTGACTAGAAACTATGGGGTTAAACAAATTGGTTTGGATGACGATTTTGAAGGGGTTATTAACCCTGGTGATGTCGTTCATGTTGAATCTCCAGTTAATCCTGAAGGTATCTGTGTTGATATTAAGAAATATGCCGATAAAGCCCATAAATATGGCGCCTTACTTTTAGTGGATTCCACTTTTGCTCCTCCTCCTATTCAAGACCCTTTTGAACTTGGAGCAGACTTGGTGATGCATTCAGCCACCAAATTCTTTGGTGGACATTCTGATCTTTTGGCAGGGTTATTATTAACCAAGGATAAAGCGGTTAAAAAGCAATTGATCATGGATCGGTTACTTTTGGGTACTAACATCGCTAATCTCGAAGCATCACTTCTTATTCGTTCATTACGGACATTTGAATTAAGAGTCGACCGTCAATGGAAGTCTGCCACGGCCATAGTCAAGTTTTTAAGTGATAACATTGATCAATTCCCCAAATTATCCCAAATTTATCATTCACTGTTACAACTGGATCATTATATTAAGAATCAAATGAAAGGAGGTCAATCTCCAGTATTTGCCATTGAAATGATCGATGAACAACTGGCAAAGGAATTACCTAGTAAACTCAAATACTTTTTACATGCTACCAGTTTGGGAGGAGTGGAATCATTGATTGAATGGAGGGCAATGTCCGATGAACATTGTAAACCCACTCTTTTAAGAATCTCGGTTGGGGTGGAAAATGTCGATGATCTTATTCAAGATTTACACCAAGCTTTAAAAGCATAAATGTATAAATGGTTTTTATAAAATCTAATTATTCACCAATCTTCCAACTTTTAGCCAAATTACGTCCTTTAATATCTAAAGGAGCAGATGGACCTTCAGGAGATGTTCTTCCACCTGAAGATCGTCTTGAAGGGGGGGTTCTATCATTAGTTGATGGTCTCCTTATTTTTGACTTTGGTGAGATCTTTTGCGGTGATTTGGAGTGTTTTTGAACAGGAACCCCCATAGGACCTTCAATGGTTGCTCCATAAGGACGTCTCTTCCATCCTTTTCTTGGGGGGAGTTCTTCAGTTTTAAAGATATCAATATCGGTTTCGTAGCCTCGTTCATGTAATACCGCCAAATCAGGACTCTTATTGGCATCAGTTAAGATTTTGATGAATGATTGTTGTCGAGGACGGAACGGATCTTCTTCTTGGAGTAATGGCATTCTTTCAGGATCTTTATCATACCAAGAACCAAAACAAATGACAAAGGCTGCAAGTAATGCCACCAATAATAACCCACAGATGATACCAATACCAAGCAGTACCCAACCAAGATGAAGATGAGGGAACAGATTACCTGGTTCAAGCCAACCAAGGTTAAGAGGTTTATCAATAACAAACACACACGGACCTGCCGATTGATGTTGGGGATAAACACACCCATACAGAACTAATTCCACTTCATGGTCCTTATTATATCCCTTAGATCCAAGTTTATCTTGCAGATCGATAAACCGTAATAACGTCTTTGACCCCAGCTTAACACATTGTAATCCCAGCAGCAGTGTCCCCGTCAAATTGGTATTAATAATCGTCGATGAATTAAAATGGTTACCACCAGTGGCACAGTCTAATAATTTATCGAGCTCTGATTGTGGGACCAAATGGAACAGTAATAGTTTAGCAAGGTTAGCAAAACCGGTGGTGATATTGAAGTCAGAAAGGGCCTTCTGCGAGGGCATAATTAACGAGTATTTGGCAGGAGACCCCGTTAAACCAATGGATTTTTCCACTCCGGGGAACTTTTGAAGGATATCAAGGATATTTGGTTCTGATGACGATATCACCGTGGTATTGATCAATTGGGACAATGGGATGGAAAATTCATCACTAAAGATGACATTATTGACAAAATGGACCACCCCTTGATTGAATAATACATCAGAATTCTCTGGTACCACCACTTCAGTTTTGTTGAGATAAAAGACCCCGGAAGATTTCCGAGAAACGGTTGAGATATCGCCATTTAAAAGAGGGAACTTTTCCGGCAGTTTAGGATCAAAATCAGAATATACCGGATAATCAATGAATAACCCTTCAAGTACTCGTTTCATGGCAGAAGGGTTCTGTTGAAGATAATCATAAACCAACCCAAGCGATAACCAATTATTGGTTGACGTTCGAGAATAACCACAGGGTAAAAACACCGTATAGCCTCCCTTATCATTCAAATCAAATAAATCATATTCATGAAGTAATTCAAGGGTAGTAAGGCAACTCAGCTTATCGAACAACCCCCCCGGAGTGGTATGGCCATGACTCATCAATTCCCCCATTACTCTTCGAAATGACAAGGGAAGCGACACATCATTATCAACGATATAAATTTCTGACCCCAGTGCAGGGAATGGTCCATCGATAACGTTGATATCATCATTAACCACGGTGACGTTGGTTTCTGAGAATTCCAACTTGTGTTTAAAACACCCACTGATTCTCTTTTTCGAACACATTAATGAATCAACTAATGGTTGATCATCCTTCTCCCCAAACTGATACATGAGTTCTTGTTTTGAAGAAAACTTGTTGACGGAGATTTCATCATCACTTTGATCATCCCGATCCAGTACATCGACAAAGAGGCGATATTTCAGTTTATGTCCCTTGATGAGATTTCCAAGCTTTCTAAAATGAAGTTCTTGGACGTATTTCGAGTAGTTTAACCCGATGAGGACTTTTTCAATCGTCATGGTTGCCATCACTGTCCCCATATTTCGATAATTATCAAAGATATGAATGATTCCATTAGCCAAGGAAACACTTTGTACCAGGTTAATTCCATTAACTGTTACCAGAGTAGCATCTCGGGTGATATTATAACCATTTAACTGACATCCAGTGCCGTTAGCTCCCAAGACATAACTATCAACAGCGACACTATCGAGGAAACTTGAAATATCCTCGGCTAATATCTTTTCAGCTTCGGAGGTGATGTCGAAATACCGATTATTTTGAACCCGAAATAACCCAGTATAATATAATTTCTCGGAAATGGAAAATGATAAATCAATGGCATCATCACTGGGGATAAATATGGTTTTATGAGATTGGAAAAACGTTTGACAATATCCTGGGGCTCGGTTTTCCATCGACATGAATAATTCTTGAATGAAGCGAATATCACTACCATTAATTGACCTTCGATGATCATCTAATAACACTTGACAAATGGGAGGTTTTTCAGGTAATAGTCTCATAATCCCTTGGATATACAGTGATTGATGTTTGGCATAAATGTCTTCTTCAACGATAGGTGCCACTTTATCCACCACATATTCCTCCAGTTCAAAATCAGGAGATATTTCAATGGTATAATTAGTACCATCGGTATTTTCATAAGCAGTATCAAATACTACCAGTTTCTTTGGCATCCATCCTATCGTCATTTGTTGAGGAATGATATATTTGTATAATTCGGTGACTTCACCTTCATCAACAAATGCTGCATTAACTGGGGCCAATAACGTAAAGTTTTCCATAGTATTAATCACTGGGATCATCCCCCGTCGTTGTAAAAGTCGAAGAAACTTTGAATATTGGGCTTGGGAGGAAAGGATATCGATTACCAGTGATGGTGTTGGTTTTGCCACCAGGGTAGACAGCGACGTCTTGGTAGGTTTAGTAGCCAATGATGTCACTAGGGACAATTGAAGTCCCAATTGAACCAACCATAGTAGTAGCATGAGGTGGGGTGGGAGGCGAACGATGGTGAGTAGTACTGATAGTGATGATAGCTCACCAGTTGGGGGAAGCAGTCCTGTAGATAAGACTCACGGTGGGGGGGGGGGGGAGACTCACCTCGTGTAGGTAGGGTAAATGATTACATTAAAAGTTGAAGGAGATGACGAGATGATTATAAATGATTCTTTAAAAAAAGTAGGGGTAAACAAACTCCTCATTGATGAGATGTTCTTATTATTTTGGTAAACATAAATACTCGTAAAGTTATCATCATCGTATTATCAATGACATATATGCACGTGCACATCTCGAGCGCGAGCGCGACCTCGAATATTAATGGTAGCTGATGATAACAAAGGATGTCACCACCATCCTTTTGATAACTCATGGTTCTATATGGGGAGTGGTTAGTCGACGAGGACTTAATGCTTTAACTGATTATCCTAATTCATATCTTGGTGGGGTTGTTTGGTCTAATTTTGGTGCGTGTATCATCATGGGGATGGCCCAACGAATGACTAAGATATGGCCAACGATGCCCAACCCTGTGTTTACTGGTATTACCACTGGGTTCTGTGGGACGTTTTCCCTGTTTTCTACGGTGATTTTAGATCTGGTGGTGTGGGCAATTAATCCTAATCATCAACAATTACCTAGTAGTGGTTATGGTACCATGCAAGCGATGAGTGTTTTGATTAGTCTGTTTGCCATTCCATATGTTGGATTATTACTTGGATTCCATTTAGGGGAAATCATCACTCAATTGGAGGTGAAGATCTCTGATAAACTAATGACGTGGATTCAATGGATTGGTAGTGTCATTACTATTGGTCTAATCATTGCTAATGCCATCATTATTGGTTTGGTAAAGTCATCGAGACCATGGACGTTTTCAATCTTATTTGCTCCCCTTGGAGCATTATTACGATGGCAATTATCAAAATTGAATAATCAACGATGGTTTTATGGTACGTTTATCGCCAATATCATGGGAACAACATTATTAATGGTATTCTACCTATTACAACATGGGTATAATTATCATGGTCGATTTCTAATTGAATCAAAATTACATTATGATGTTTTACAAGGGTTAGATGATGGATTTTGTGGGGCATTAACTACCGTGAGTACGTTTATGGTTGAATTGAATAAATCATCGATATCAAAGAGTTATGGTTATGGGTTGGCTCTGGTGGTGATATCATTCATCATTGGTATTTTAATTCTTGGGGTTTACCATTGGGTGGTTGGAATTGGAACAAGACTGGGATAGACGATAGTATAGACAAATATATAGACTAGTATAGACAAATATATAGACTAGTATAGACACTAGTATAGACACTAACATACCCTTAATGGTGACCCTGTTGTACTTGGGTGACCGGGTCTTGTTACCGCTATGCATTTCGGTGTCAATGTCCGAAATTTTCCGGGATTGTCCTTAGTCGGAGTTGAGTGGACCCCTCATTAACAATGCCCCTATATATATCAACCTTTCCGAAATCATAAAAGCGATTGATTGATTGATGACTTAAGTTATCGATGATTATCTAAGTATCTTCTTTATTACCTTTTCTTTTCTTTTTTTTTTATCATTAAATTTTTATATTGAAAAATTTTTTGTCATTGAAACTTTAATTCTATTTGTCTATACCATTACCTCGGTCTCACTAACAAATCAAAAAAAAAATTCTTGGTGGAAATTGCTAATATTTCCGAAAGTAATTCAACGCATTGGAGGTGAGGGACACATACATAATGCGAGCTTAAACAATGGTGATTACACGCCAACATATACAAAGGGTATT
Source organism: Diutina ranongensis (nom. inval.) (assembly GCA_030569815.1). NCBI lineage: Eukaryota > Fungi > Ascomycota > Pichiomycetes > Serinales > Debaryomycetaceae > Diutina > Diutina ranongensis (nom. inval.). The sequence goes on from JAJMLP010000061.1 coordinate 57,223, forward strand.
CCAACCTCAGTTCCGTCTAACCATACCCTGATTATTAACCGAGGGTAAAATTTAATTAACCCCCCCACCCACCATTTAGGTGGTAATGATTCATGTATTAAAAGAGGGGTCATACTGTGGTTCAACTGTCCCATGTACAGGTCTTTTGAAATTGATATTTCTGTGGGGTGCAGCCGCTAGCGGATTACCCGTGCCCCGCACTCGATACCCGTATAAATATAATGGTATCAAGATCCTCGAATTACCATTACCAACCCAGGTTGATCTAGAACATGTCTCTCCCCTCCCTCGCAGGCACTGGTTGCTACGCTAGTGATGATGCCCCTTATTTGTTAGAAAACAAACACAACTTGGGGTATCTTGAATTATTGGACAAGTATTTACCCTTGCCTCGAGAACATTCTGATTTTGCCATTCCTCTTGCCAATACGGCTAAGGATGGTTATTCTCCGGTTTATCGGAATAAAGCGTTACCTAATCGGTTAAAGGAAGCGCTTTTACCTGGGGTTGATACCTATCATCTTGTGTTTGAAGCTTCAGCAACCAATTTCCCTGATTACCTGGCGTTATCTTCAAGAACTTTTGATTATACCACCAATACTAATGGTGAATATGTGTCTAAGACTTATAAACAAGTTCAAAAGGCAAAGAATGATTTGGGATCAGGCATTTTACACTTGTTGAAGATTAATCCTTATTTGGATACCACTAAACCCGCCCATCAAAAGATTTTGAATCATCAACAACATTACACTCGTTATAATAGTGAAGATACTTCATTTATCTTGTCGATTTATGCTGCTAACCGTCAAGAATGGGTGATTACTGATTTGATGTCTTCATCATTCTCCATCACCAATACCGCATTGTATGATACTCTTGGTCCCGAAACTTCGGCATATATCTTTGATATTACTGAATCCCCCATTGTTGTTTGTCTGAAATCAAGAATCCCCGTGATTCTTAAATTGAAGCAAGACCATCCCGAAAAATTGGCCAATTTAATTTCAATCGTACTGATGGATCCATTATTTGATGCTGATCAAGCTTTGGTGGAACAAGCTAGACAACTTGAAATGACATTGTTTGACTTTGATCAAGTGCAAAAGTATGGGGAAATTGCTGCTATTCCCAATTGTCCTCCTACTCCCGATACTTTGTTTACCATTTCCTTTACTTCAGGGACTACTGGGGCTAACCCTAAGGGGGTTTTATTGACTCAAAGAGTGGCCATGCTGGGGATTATGTTTGGGTTGTGTTCATTGCCAATTACCCTGGGACTTAAATCGTTTTGTTTCTTACCTTTGGCCCATATCTTTGAACGTCAAACCACCGCTATTGCCCTTACTAGAGGGTGTAATGTTGGTTTCCCTAAATTGGGAGGTGGTCCCGAAACTTTGGTTGAAGATTTAAAGTTATACAAGCCCAACTTTATGTCCAATGTCCCTAGAGTGTTTTCAAAGTTTGAAGCTGCTCTTAAGGCTGCTACTCTTGAAAACCCTTCGGTGATTAAGAGAAAGATCTTTACCGAAGCCATTTCTTATAAGGAAAAGGAACAAGCAAAGAAGGATGGTAACACTGGTCCTTTGCTTTGGTATGATTACTTGTTGGCACCTAAATTGAGAAGTGCTATTGGCTTTGATAACATGACTTATACCATTACTGGGTCGGCTCCCATTGCTCCTGAAACCATTAATTTCATGAAGGCAGCATTAAATATGGGGATGGGTCAAGGGTATGGGTTGACGGAATCATTTGCTGGGTTTGCCGTATCTAATGTATGGCAAGCAGAACCAGGATCTTCTGGTCCTTGTTCGGTTACCGCTGAAATGAGATTAAGAGAATTACCCGAAATGGGATATTTCTTAAAGAATGATGATGGTCTGTTAAAGGGGGAATTACAATTACGGGGTCCCCAAATTTTCAGTCAATATCTTAAGAACCCTGAAGAAACCGCCAAGGCAGTTGATAGTGAAGGATGGTTCTCCACTGGTGATGTTGCCAAGTTTGATACCAATGGTCGTCTTCATATCATTGATCGGGTGAAGAATTTCTTCAAATTGGCTCAAGGGGAATATGTTACTCCTGAAAAGGTGGAAAACTTGTACCTTTCCGGTAACCCCATTTTAACTCAAGCCTATGCTCATGGTGATTCATTAAAGAATTTTTTGGTTGGGGTTGTTGGGGTTTCAAAAGATGGTATTATCCAATTTTTGAAATCACAAAATGTTAACCAAATTGGTAAATCCGATGAAGATATTTTAAGAGCCGCCAATCAACCGGAAATTAGAAAGGCATTGTTGATCCAATTGAATAAAGGGGTTGAAGGTAAATTACAAGGGTTTGAAAAATTCCATAATTTGGATATTCAATTCGAACCATTAACCCTTGAAAGAGGATTGATCACTCCTACCGTTAAGCTTAAACGTCCCGCATGTAAGGAATTCTTTAAAGAGGTATTGGCAGAAAGATATGATGAAGGATCATTACTTAGAGGCAATAAGTTGTGAAGGGACAAAAGTAATTGTTTAATAGAATGTCAAAAAAATTATAAACGTTAACTATCGGTTACCACCAGCTCAGGAGGATACCCCAGCAGCAGCAGTACCACCATATCATCGACAATCAATACATAACATTCGGGACAAAGTAATAGACGAAACCCTTGTAACACTTTTTCAAATCGTGCTGGTCGAATACAGCAACAATAACAATTCATATTTGAAACGGAATTTTTTGGGGAAACGTACCCCTACTTATGGTGTGGTACCTTACAACCGTTGACAGGACGCACTTGGTTATATGCAGGTTAATTAAACCGGCAAAATGAGGTTTTGTTGAAAATTAATTAACCACATAGCCTAAAGTATCTGCAGGAGAGATGTATGATGTTTAGGGTTATTAAAAGGGGGTGATAAATTACTTGGCTAAGATAAATTGGTGAGGACACCCCTATTATCAGGCGATCAAATGATTAGCAATCATTTTTTCAATCAATTGACTTCCATCGTGACCTTTAATTACGTAAGCGAATCCCAATGGTCAACCATTGACCTCGTTACCATTATATGGTCTTAATTCGTGTATTATGTGATTAGATAAACCCTCGATATTTACTTCTTCTTTTGAGAAGTGGAGTTCTTAGGCAATTCCTTAATAAAGGGTAAGAATTCCGGTTCACCAGGAATGTACTTTCTCAACACTTCTGGTACCACCAACCCATCTTCAGTTTGGTAGTTTTCTAAGATACAACATAATGCCCGTTCAGTAGCCGTCAAAGTCGAGTTTAAGCAATGGACGTACTTCTTTTCCGTTTGGTTCTTTTGCTTAATCCCACATCTGATTTCCAAGTTTCTTGATTGATAATCGGTACAGTTAGAACAAGACACCAATTCCTTGTATTCTTGTTGGAAGGGGAACCATGCTTCCAAATCATACTTTTTGGCGGCCGCATTGTTCAATTCCCCGGAAACAATCCCCACCACTTGGTAAGGCAATTTAAGCGATTGGTAGAATTCTTCGGATAATCTAATCATCCGATCGAATTCTTGCCACAGCTTTTCCGGTTCAGTGATACAGAATTGTTCAATCTTTTCGAATTGATGCACCCGGAAAATCCCCCAAGCATCTTTACCATGAGACCCGGCTTCCCGACGGAAACAAGAAGAGTAACCGACATATCTAACGGGTAATTGTTCGGTAGGAGATTCAAACCATTCATCGGAGTGGAAAGCGGAAATCGGTTGTTCGGAAGTGGCAATCAAATACTTTTCATCATCACCATCGATGACCTTGTATAATTCTTCATCGAATTGAGATAATTGAGCGGTCTTGGCCATTTGTTCCTTATTCATCATCACTGGAGCTTGTAAAGGAGTATAACCTTCCTTAGCCAAGAATGATAACCCATAGTTAATCAAAGCTTGATTCAAGAATACCCCATAACTTCTTAAAAAGTACCCCCGATGACCAACAATCTTCACCCCCCGTTCAGGGTCATAACCATCGAGTCTTAATAATACTTCATGATGAGATAACTTGGCAGGAGCCCCAGTGGCAGCAGCAATCTTGGCGACTTCTTCACACCCTTCAGGTTTCCAAAGCTTAATAAGTTCATTGTTAGCTTCATCCATGGAATTAACCACCGATTCATGTACCAAATTACCCACCATATTCAACTTAGCCTTCCATGCCTTTTCTGCTTCAATTTCAGCTTCAGCAAGGGCCTTCTTGGCGTTAGCCAATTCATCCTTTTGCTTAAGAAGATCCAGAGCATCTTCCTTAGCCTTAAACTTGGCGCCTAATTCCTTTTGTAACTTATTGGTGGCCTTGTTGTTTTGATCCAAGTCATATCTCACCGTAGTCCAGTGCTTGTAGCCAGCGATAATTTCATCGACAATTTCAACGGGAGCACCTCTCTTCTTTTGAGACTCCTTGATCTTTTCGGGGTCCCCCCCCTTTTCAATTAAAAAGGCATTGATGTCCAACATGACGACGACGTGTGAATATGAAAAATTTAGTAAGCGCGACGCGATGATCAACCCACGTC
>JAJMLP010000062.1:0-59278 GCA_030569815.1 Diutina ranongensis (nom. inval.)
CAATATGAATTTTATCCCTTAGTATCATCAATTCCTCATAGTTAAACTCTAATAGTCAATAACCGTACATTACCGCGCTGATGATCCTTTATAAAAACCAACCCTCATCCCCCATCGTCCCCCTCCTCCTCGTATCCTTCCTCCACCATTCATGCCGGATTTTGCCCTGTTGACCTACCGCACCAGTGAGGTTTTTTCTGGGGCCGATATGGACCAACAGTGGGTAATCATCGCTACTGGTATTGCCATTGTGTTAGCCATGGCTACCGTGTTTAAGTCGATTAAATATTTTGTTAAAACCGTGGCCTATGGTGTGGCCATTGCTAGTTGTGCCCTTTATGGCGTGGTGGCCCTGATTGTCCTTCGACTCATTGGCAAGCCAGAGTATTCTCAATATACTACTGCTAGAGCGTTTTATTTTGTTGTGTCGTTGTTGTTTGGTATTAAGATTGTTGTTAAGAATGAACATTATCTTAAACAACATCCTGCCATTTATATTTCCAATCATCAATCGGCGTTGGACGTGTTTGTCTTGGGGAGAGTGTTCCAACCAGGGATGCTGATGACGGCAAAGTCATCCCTTCGATTTGTACCATTTTTGGGATGGTTTATGATGCTTTCAGGAACATTTTTCTTGAATAGACAAAAGCTGGAAAGAGCAAGAAAGGTATTGAATTCTGCTCTTGATCAATTGAAGCTGCAAAAGAGAGGGTTGTATATTTTTGCTGAAGGGACTCGTTCTGGCTACCAAACTTTGGATATGCTTCCATTTAAGAAGGGGGCATTCCATTTGGCTAAGCAAGCAAAAATCCCCGTGGTTCCTTTGGTTGTTTCCAATACTCTGACCATTTTCTCCGCTAAGACAAAGACGTTTGAAACTGGGGTGATTGAAGTTGAAGTGTTACCTCCTTATCCCATGTCTGGGGATGAAACCAATGAAGAGGTTACTGAAATTTGTAATAAGGTTCGTGATGATATGATTCATGCTTTACGTACCAGAGTTGGTTATTCAACTGCTCCTAGAGGTGGTGTCAAGAGAGCTCTTGAACCTGTGGTTGATACTGCTGCTACGGTGACTGCTACTGGATCATCGGTTTCTAAGACTTTACCTGAAGAAGAAACCACAATTGAAACTCCCGCGGAAACCTCTGCTGAAACTTCTGCTGAAACCCCAATTGAAACTCCAATTGAAACCCCCATTGATACTCCTACGGAAACCCCTACTATCATTGCTCCAAAGGAACAAAAGGTGGTCTCAATGGTTGATGCCGTTGACCCCAAATTGAATAAAACTACCACTGTTGATGATTCCAAGGTTGTTGACGAAACTACCCCTTTGGTATCCACTAATTGATGGATATATTTTTAAGATATAATTGTCTTATTAGCGATTATGTAATGATTGCCTTTTTCTTCTTCTTTTTAAGTCGTTTCACTTCAATCACTCCGTTATCAGTTAAATTGGTCTCGGCCACGTCTATAAGGGTATCGGCAGTACTTGGTGATTCCACGGTGACTTTCTTATTCTTCTTTTTCTTCTTTGGCTTTTTCTCCCGTTGATGTTCCAGTTCATTACCAGAAATCAATTTTTGTCGAATCGCCTCCAAGTCAATTTCATCATCTTTATATTCATGCAGCATCACATTTGATGGTGGGTGGTCGGAGTCAATTCCAGTTAATTCAAACCCATCGAGTTTGGACAGGTCGATTGTTAATTGGTTCTTTTTCTTGGTCTTTTTATTTGGTTCAAGAGAAAGTGATTCAAGGCGAGGAGCAGTAGTAGCCATACCACCAATGGTTTCTTCATCAAGGATCTCGACTTTTTCCTTCTTTAACTTCTTTGGTTTCTTTTTCTTCGACTTTGATGATGATTCACCAGAATCCCCTCCTCCACCGATCAGATCACCAAGTGATGGTTGAGGAGATGCTGAAGTTGATTTCTTTGGTTTGGTAGTAGTGGAAAGGTAATAAGGATCATCCTTCATCCGTTCGATTCGTTGTTGTTTATGTTGTTCCTTGGTTTCTTCATCATCACTAAATGTTAATAATGAAGTATCAAATGATGATTGATTGTAAACGTTATAACTGTCATCGACGGTGGTTTCAACAAATAACGATGGGGCGGTATTAATCGGTTGATTTAAATCGATATCATCAGGTAAAGGGATGGTTGCTTGGGCTGATTTAGCCACTGGATTCAATGGATAACTCTTAAAAAATGATGGAAGAACATGAGTTAAAAGGAATGGTACTTTATGTGATTCATCAAAAGGGTTTGCCGTTAATACAGGATCATCAATTGGCTGTTGTTCATTTTGAACTTTAGGGACATCATCATCATCACCATCATATTCATCTTCCAGAGAATCACTATATTCATCATCTTCACTTGATTCCTCCTCGAATTCATTGGCATCTTTTAATTGCTTTTCCTTTTGGAAATGAGTAACTTCTTCCCTTTCCATCGATTCAAGGTATTTTCTATCAAATGCCAATGCTTCCAAACACACCTTAAGAAACTCCAACCATGAAAGAACTCTTTCTTGGACTTCATAATGGGAATGGGCTTCCCAAATGGTGAAGAACTTGATTAGTTTATGCAAAAAATACGCCATTTCCCCATACTGTTTGCCTGCCATTATTCCATCTTGAGTAAATGATTGACAGTAATAACTGGCGATACAATTATAAAGTTTAACCATGGCACTGATTAACACGGTAAGGATATCGGGGTAAACTCCAAGGGTAGTAACAATGGCTTTCAGAACAGGGAAGATCACTTGGTCATTACCATCCAATTCAACATCGATGAAATGATTCACCATTTGGTTAAAAACATTCACCACTTGACCAATACCATGAATGGTATCCTCCTCCTGTTGTTCTTCATCTTCTTCATCACTTTCTTCATTATCATCTTCCCGTAACTCATCACAATATTCACCAAGGATCCAAAAGATATCCGCCAATATTTGAGGACAATTATTGTATACTCTAACATCGAGGACGAGGGGAACCACTGCCTTTTTCATAATAACCGATCGAATCAGAGGTACTTTGGTTGCAAGCATTTTGAATTCTTGACCAATTGCTATGGCCAATTTTTGTGATGATTCTGGTTGCATCGATACCACTGATCCATCGATCAGGACCATAGGTAAAAGGGTCAAATTGATGATATCCTTAAGTACAGCAACATACCACCGGAAATTGGGGATATTATCATAATTATTTTGCTTGGAAATGCTAATGATCTTAAGGGCAACCTCCACCTTAACCAGTTCGGGGACATTAAACCCTTTTGGTACAAGTTGAAGCAAGAGCACTTTAACCACTTCAACGATATTATCATCATTAACAAGGTATTGACAAATCTCAAGGGCTTTACGTTTAATAATGGTATCATTATCAGTTAAACATTCCATGATGATTTCGGTGACCCCAGCAACTTTTGAAATTAATAATGGGTAAATCTTGAGGATATTAATCAAGGCTAAAAGACCAACAAATTTAAGATTAGAGTCCTTTGTCTTGAAGAATTCCATCAATCGATTAACACATACCATTGCCGTTTCCCTATCTTTTGCCAGGTCAGGAGCTAGCATCTGTCCTTGAACAATACAATTAATACACTCATAAATGAGTGACAGAGCCAGTGTCTTAAACATGAGGTCAAGAATGGTGGGCATAATCTTCTTCTTCATTCTTGGTTCCACTTTAGATAATAATTGGAATAATTTCAAGATTCGAATGATCAACCAATTATTTTTCGTTTCACTTAAAATGGTGAAAAACTTTGGTAAATAATTAACAAAGATCTTTGGACTCTTTTTCAGGATTTCACAAATGACATTAACACATGCCAGAACCACGGCAATATCATCATCATCCAATCTATCGATCACTCGAGGGAAATTTTGTCGTAATGATTCGGGGAATTGTAAAAAGATCTTATACATGGCCAAGATTGCTTTCTTTCGAACATAGGGATTCAGATGATTTAATTTCATCAATACATCATCATTAATATCTTTAGAAAGGTTAGGAGTGACGATGGTGGCGATCCCCAGTAATGCTAAACCAATTTCCGCATGGTTATGACTATTCAAATCCTTTTTGAATTGATTAGTGGCCAATATTAGTAAATCCTGTTCATTCTTAAACAGTTGGATCGCCGCCAAATACCCAATTCTCTTTTGTTGAAATTTTGTCAGCAGCATCACTTCCAAGATACTAAAATTAGCCCACAGCATATCAAAGCCATACATTTCAAGATATGACAATTTCAATATCGCCATCGCTTTGGTTTCAAGGTCGGTTTGTCTTAATTCATTTCGACATTCCCCGAGGGCCATATCAAGGAATTGCGCCAACGCTTCTGGGGAATCCTTCAGCTTAGCCCGGATACCCTTAATGAGATCATTAAGTGATTTCTCAAACGAGATACCAAACGGTTTGAGTCGGGCTAACACCTCGTTGCTCATGGTCAATTGGCTATGACTACTCTCGAGGGCCAAATTAGTACTGGTGTGGTGGTGAGTGCGAGTGATAGTAGGGTGCGGATAATACCCTACTACCATACCACCACCACCGCCACCATGGCTGAGGACACCGACTCCGATTCATCATACATCGATAGTGGCGATGATGGAGAAGAGGAATACTTGACATCAACGAGATTCACTTCCAACCTTTCCGATCATGCTAAACTCCTTAGTCAATCATTGAATGATTCCTTGGATCTGGTGGGGCTAGATAAGGTATTAGCCATTCAAGCTAAAGTCAGTGGCCAACTAAATAATCAGAATAAGGATATAAGTGATAAGAGGGATGAATTGGTGGAACGGATTAACCGATTAAAGGGATTATATCGGTATCATTTTAAACCCATGCCTGGAAGTTCTCATTCTAGGGTTGAAAAATTGGCGATTGATATCGGTAATATGGAATCAAAGTTAACTGAAATAACCCATGGTAAAAGTGGGGGGATGATGAGGTTATTTGGCAATTCCCTGGTGGGGACTAATGTCGCTTCCAAATATCCAGTGGAATATAACCGGGCCAAGAATAAGGTATTAGAGAGGGAATTAGATGAGCCATAATGGTTTACTTGGTGTCTATTTATTTAGTTCTTCATTACCCCTCTGGTTTTGATAATTACAGTGAAATGAGGTATCTACTTGGAGGTAGTGGTTAATCTACGATAATCTAGGTTTTTATAAGGGAAAATCCAACAAACAACGCAGATTTAACCTTTTTATTTATACCCAAAATAAATCAAGGTATTTTTGTTATTAAATCATAACGCTACGACCCTAAAAAAACACGTTTTTTCATGATTTCTTGACCCTTTTAAAGGTAAATAAACCAACCCCACCAATAGTTGGTTGTTTGGCCGAGTGGTTAAGGCGCCAGGGTAAGGTTTAGCTTACTAATTCCGCAAGGAAACATTCCTGGTCCGTTCGCGGGCGTGGGTTCGAACCCCACAGCAATCAAATCTTTTTTGCTCCCTCGCCCTCCTCCACCATTTTCATTTCATCACCAAATTCACTTTAACAATTCTTATATATATCCCTATTCAGAGTAAACTAAACCAAGAGAATCAAACCAATCACCACTAGTACAAAACATCCCCAAAATATTCGACCCAACTGGTGGTTGCAAAACATGAGCTTCCCCTCCAGTAGCATTACCAAATACTGGGGTTTTCTTAAGATTGGTTTGAAACAGAATACCATCGACCCATTGACCTGATCTGATAATAATCCGTTCAAGACGTTCACCTGGCTCAAAATTGATGGTTTCCTTTGTCGATTGTAAAACCCCAAGTTCTGACGATCCACCGGGTCCTGATAAAACTTGTTGACCACCATGATGACCAATCTTAAAGTTTTCAAACTTCTGTCTAAGGTAATCTCTAGGAGGGATCTTTGGGGGACCACCACCATTAGAAGGACCACCATTACCTCCTTCACTACCTGCCCAATAAAACTTAAGCCCTCTGACAGCATGATGATGGAACACTTCAATCTTGGTTAACCCATTGACATCAAAATAGGCATAACGTCTCTTACCATTATCCCGACCCAACGAATCCGATTGAATCCCCCGAACACATCTACCATTAATATTGGTATCTAAGAGACACTTGGGATCAAATCTTGAATATTTTCCAAAGTCATCTTTCCCCCAATCTTGACAAAAGGAGTTACAAGTGACTTCGAAATTATCCCGGTAATCATTAGGGTTATTCTTTTTAAATTCCGAAGCCAATTGTTTGTAGCTGAGTTTGACTTCTTTAGGGGTGCCATTACCCCCATATTGTTGAGGCCAAAAATTGATGGCATATTTGGTAACCCCATCGGTTTTCAATTCGATGGTATAAAAACCAAGACCAGAAACGGTGACATCACCAGTTTCAGTCTTGAAAGCAAATGGAGAAATACTATCAGGGGAATTATCAGGAGCAAGCGTCGTCCGACTAATCTTGGGGAATTGATCCACTGGTAATGAAAATGAATCATGATAAAGGAAACGAATGATATCTTGTTCATTCCAATGACAATCTTCCCCCCAATTACCATCAGCACCAATGACACAACCATTTGACCCCGTACGAATACATCTGTTTTCCCTGGTCATAAACCCCCGATTGAATCTAACATAATCCCGTAACATGATGCCATTGACTTGATGAGGACAACCTAAACTATGACCAATTTCATGAAGGTATGCTCCAGAACAAATGTTAAGACATTCCCATGACGTTGAACATTCATTACAATCATTAGCCACTTCGGTTTTCGATAATTCCGTGGTATCCAAAAATGCTGGAGTGATTTGAGGGAAATTATTGGGATAAGAATGAAGACCATGGGATCCAAATACCCCAAGACTAACCTCACTATCACCACCACCCAAAGCAGCATGACCAGTAATCATTTGAAGTTTAGTATCCCAATGAGCATCAAGATACATCGCTGCCACTTGAACCGAAGTCCCAAGTTTTTGTTTATATTGCCAGATTTCAGGGGATTTCTTGACAAGATCTAAAGCATGGGACCATGTCCATCCCCCATCTTTAGCCTTTGGATTTTGTTGACACCGATCTTTATCTCTAATATAACTCACGGGATGAGGAGATCTCAATACAAAGATCTTAATTTCTTGATGAGGAGTTGGAGAATCAACATTATATCCAAATACCCCTTGGTGCAGCACCGTTTCTTCCATAAAAGGAAATACTCGATTTGAAAGTCCCTTTCGACGCATTTCTTCTTGAGTATACGCTTGAAACAATCTCCCCATCACTTTCAATTTTCTAATGGCAAGATCAAGGGTAGGCTTTTCTCCACGAGCCAATTTATACAGGGGCATATCGAATTGACCATTTGAATCGGATCCAATCACCACACAAAAGAAATAAGGCTTGGTATCGGTGGGGGCATGGATAATATCAAGGGTGGCATCATCAAACACTTTATTATTCCGATATTCAGGAAACCCCGTCCCTGAAATGACAGCATCATAGATCTCTGCCTTTAAATGGTTCTCGCCTTTACTCAAATGGACAATGGCATTGAATCGACCATTATTGACTTCAAAATGAACTGGGGGGAATACTTTGTTATCATTGTTTACCACTTGGATCACCCCGGTTTTGAGCTTATCCGTCGACCCTTTAAGGAGAATTGTTGGGGAACTGGAGATTTCCTTATCGCTGTATTCAAATCGGATAGTCATGATGACGATGTGATAATATGTGTGACTGGTTGAATTAGGTGTCCCATAGCCCGTTTGGGGACCATGCAGGAACGTGGGTGCCTACTGTAACCTCCCGCCCCTCTGTGCAGGTCATACCCTCTTCGATAAATACTGATCAGTTTTGAAGAATCTATATAATTTTAATTTTAATAAATAAATGATAACCATAATCATGTTATAACCATCGTTGAATTAAGCTCATAACCCTGCCCACGATTTTCTATCATATTACCGCACACCTATCATTACCCATCATCACCTGCGCCAGATTTCGCAATCACCTGCGATTACCCTCCTCCATATATATCCATGAAGAGATCATCGGCTGCTGAAGCGGCACGAGACCATTGGTCGAATAAAAAGTTTAAACCACAAAATGAAGATCATGGTGATGTTGTTCAATCCCCCATTCAATTACTACTGTGTCGTTCAGCGGAAGATAATGATAATACCTTGGATTTGATGGAGATCATTGGTGATACCAATCTTAAGGAATCATTTCAATTTAACTTCACCATTGATATTGAATTCTTTGCTACGATGTTATCTAATCATCGAATCCCGGTGACATTTATTACTGGACATTCATTATTGACGTCATTATCTCCTGAAGCCAAACAATTTAACTTTGATGAAGTGGTGGTATCGTTACCCAAATTTGGAAGTCATCATAGTAAAATGATGATCAATTTCTTTCAAGATTCAACCGTAGAAATCATCATTTCTACTGCTAATATTACCAAACTTGATTTTGGTGGACTTACTCAAATGGGATGGAGATCAGGTAAGTTAAGGTTAGCAACCACCACTACCAGTAAAGGACGTCGATTCCAAAAGGATTTGATTGGTTATTTGAACAAGTATAACCAAGCAAAAGTGACGAAATTGGCTAGTCGACTTCAAGGGTATGATTTCCTGAAGGTAGATGTTGATTTGGTGGCATCGGTTCCGGGGACATATTCCATTGATAATGATGAAAGTTATGGTTATGGGTCATTATACCAAGCGCTTAAACGAAATGGATTATTAATTGATGATACCACCAATCATCATCGAGTGTTGGCTCAAGTATCATCCATCGCATATCCCATTGCCACTGAAGCCAATAAGACTTGTAGTTTATTCACCCATTTATTGTGTCCATTGATGTTTGGTAAACCACAATTATTATCTCCAGGAAAATCATCATCACTTAACCATCAAAAAACCCATAATTATACTCCTGAAATCATCTTCCCAACGGTTAAAGAAATTGCCAATAGTTCAGTGGGATTCATCTCGGGGCTGGCGGTTCATTTTAATTATACCGCCCCTAGTACTGTTGCCAATCAATATTGTCAAAATATTCGACCTTATCTTCATAAATGGAACTCGACTCCACCAGGGAAGAAGATCACTTCCAGGGAAAACGTCACCCCTCATGTTAAATTATATGCAATGGATAATGGTGATGATTGGAAACTGTTGAAATGGGTGATGATGGCAAGTCATAATTTGAGTCGTCAAGCATGGGGGGCGCCCAAAGGTTCGAAATTCATTAATAATCTGGGGGATAAATTTGTCATTCTGTCATTTGAATTGGGGGTATTAATATCTTCATCTCGTCCAATGGTACCAGTATATGATAATAATCAAATTGATGGAGATGAAGATAATCTCCCCATTCGATTCCCATTTATGCTCCCGCCGATAAAGTATGATGATAATGATAGACCATGGAGTGTCAAGGTTGATTGTGGTGATTTGACTGATATTAATGGTAATAGTTACCCTTAAATATCAAATATTGATTTTGGTCGATTTGGTTGAGTATTAGCAAATTGAGTAGGACCCAATTCTGAATCAGAAGATGAATAATCGGTATCTTCACCAGTTGGGATAGGGGTAACCCGTCGACGTTTGCTTGGAGGGTTAATGGGATCGATAACATCATTATACCCAGGTAATTGAGCTCGAGGACCTTCATATTCATTATCATCATCAATAACACATAATTGAGTGAATTGAATATGAAATTGAGGACATTTATGCAGAAATACCACTGGAGATGAAGCACCATCAAACGTGATTTCCACCGGATTAATTGTCGTCACTTCTGGAGTATAATTCAGAGTAAGATCGATGAATTGTCGAAACTCTTTCATCCGAACACTTCGTTTGATTTCTTCAGTGATATTACTATCAATTAAATCATCATTAGCAATTGACATCATCGTCGTCATTGGCTGACGTAATAAATCATCATCACGATTGATTTGTCGAGTAAATCCCGTCATCGTTAATTTATTGGTAAAAAATTCCAACATAAACTCTTCCGTAGCATTAGGCATCGTTGATAAGAATGTCTTTAATGTAAGGACATCCATTAATAGTTTATGACATTGAGATGTACGATATTGATCACCATAATCAATACCAATAGTAACCACTCGACGGCATTGAGTTTGATACTTACGAATGATGGATTTCTTCAGTTTAACTTCAAACATGATGCGATCATCATTTGGGATTTTAATCCTCATCATCTCCAAATTCTTTGCATCTCCTGGTTTAAAGAAAATGGCCAATTGACTCAGAACAACAATAAAGCTATAACTATCACCTCCTCCATTGATAATAGCTTGGTATTTGTTATTGAAAAATGATGAAGCAAATGTCACTTTGGCATGAGCCACTCCAGCAAGATTCACCGCCAGAATCGACATCCCATCTCGAGTTATATCCATCAATACATGGTCAGATATACTAGCAATGGTTTGAATGGATTTTGCCCAGGTTATATGATGATTCCCCCCGCCAACTTCGGCATCAAAAGTGATGGATACCATGCCATGATTTTCGAGTCGCGATTATTTACCGTTTAATGTCAATATGGGGTCTTTTTATATTTACGATAATTCGGAGTCAACCCCACCCCCTCATGACCTATATAATTTATTTCAATTACACCAATACCGTAAAATAAAATCTTTTCTTTAATTACAAAAAAAAAAAGAAAAATATAAAATCTCGTGACCTCAATTTGTGGGGAGATAAGAGGGGAAGCATTAAAAGGGGAAGGGGGGGCATAATACAATTGCTTGACAATTACATTGTTGGTTACACCAATCAATATAATACCACCATTCCACCTCATTGAAATTATTACCTTAATCTATCCCTTACCACCAATTGGGATTATATACCATTAATTGGCCATCGTTGCTATCCTACATATTATGAGTCTCTCGTGCGACGGGTTCCAATGCGGATGGAATAACATTGACTGTTTTGACGATAGTGCCGAGAGGCAATTTTTTAACCAACTAATGACCTCACGAGAGCCAACACCGGAAGTGACTCCTAGGGGTGCCTCTCAACCGCTTGAGCGGAAGGAACTGTTTTTTGATCGCATCTTTAATCGTCAGCAACCATCATCATCATCATCTACCACCACCACCACCAATGATCCCGTGGCCACGTTTGCTGATATCCCACCATTACCCCCGATTGAATTGGATGGGTATAATCAACCAAAACAAATTCTTGATGGAGAATTAGCTCAAGATATTCGTCAATTGATCCCAGGTCGACTTCAATTAGAAGATCATTGGCAACTTGTATATTCCCTTGATCATGATGGGGTATCATTATCGACATTATATCGTCATTGTGACCCGAAATATTCTCGAAATACAAAGAAACGAGAGGTTGGATTTGGAGATCAAGTGGTGACACTGATGATTGGTAATAATCAATCAGTGGTGATGCGAGCTCAAGGATTTATCATGGTGATTCGAGATGAACATAATAATCGATTTGGATGCTTTTTGAATGAACATTTACGTGTGGTTGATTCCAAGAGATATTATGGTAATGGTGAATGTTTTTTATGGAAAGTGGAACCAGTGGATGACAATAATCATCGGTTTAAGGCGTTTATGTACACGGGGGTTAATGATAACATTATTTTCTCCAATGGTAATTTCATCGCCATTGGTTCCCTGAATGGTGAAAATGGTCTTTATATCGATAGCCTGCTTGATTATGGTGTTAGTTATCGATGTGATACCTTTGGAAATGAAGTACTTAATCAAGTGAATGATCATGTGAAAATGGGACGGTTTAAAATCTATGGATTGGAAATATGGAGGGTTGGTTAACCCAGTGTCGTTGGCCCTCATCTAATTTTAGGATTTGGGTTTAATTATCTAGGTTAATTAATTGCATGATGATTATAATCAACTTTAACTTAAAAATAGATTGTCCGGTCTAGCCATCACATAGAGGGGTTATCATTGTAGACAACGTGATTAAACTTTATCCTTAGCTATGCACCGGTCCTCCTAGTAGTTATATCTATTGTTTCAATTGGTGGTTGTCATTGCATCTATGGTTAATATACGGGTGGTTGCGTATTCGACAAGGGTCGCTTATGTTACCATGCAACCATGGACTTTGGCGAACACGAGGTGGGTTGAGGGGGAAGAGGTGGAGGTGGTGGTGAGGTGGTGGTGGAATTTGGGTGCTAACTCCGAGGGAGGAATTATTTTATTTTGACTACATTAACATGAATATTTGAAACCATGTAAATTCATGTACTCATCACCTTTTACCCACCCGTTTACCTAATATGCCGGAAGCGATCTGTGAGTGCGGCATCGAATGTTGATAATAGTCGAGGCGAGACGCACGTTAAAATTATTTACCATTGGTCCTCTGATGTCGTTTGATCACAAACATGAAACTCAATTAATTAATTATTAAGTGGCTGCATTACCAGGTGGATCTATTATCAACCAACATAGGCCATTTGGTCCTTATACCAAGGTGAGGGTCTTCAATTCGTGCCCCCTTTGGTCATCCCTAACCTATTTTTATCTTGGAACTTCCGATATCACCAAGTAACTGTTACCATTACCATCTAACTATTATTAGGGTTATATTTAAACGCTATGCAAAGCGGTTGTCTAGGAGATTTATCTAAATCACTTGAAACTAATTGACACCATATCATTTGCATCGCCTCATATGAAACCATTGGCAATAATTTTTTAACAGGGTTTAAATTGGCCAATTCCCAGGGTGGGTATTCTTCCATCATCTTTCCGTTGTCTCTATACACCTGGGGTTTTATTTTTGATGAAATTTGCTGGCATTGTACTAGCATCGATTGCGTTACCAGTTGTCGCTGCTAATCCATCACTTGTGGCCATTCCTAATGGAGGGTGGTCAAACTCGAGTGTTGCCACTTCGAGTATTGAAGCCACTTCTGCTTCAGTGAGTGAAGGGTTGTCTTCAGCGAGTGAAGGTTTGGCTACCGCCATTGATTCGGGTACTACCAATATCTTGGTGCCTACGGTTGTGATTACTTCGACAAAGTCGTGTCAACAGTGTCAGCCTCATGCTGTCACAAAGACTACGTATATTTCAAGTGATTGTGAATATACCGTATGGATCACCAAGACTTGTGATGAATGCCATCCTGAAACCAAGACGATTATTCAAACGCCGTCTTTGGATTCATCATCTCCTCCTCTCTCTAGTGAATCGCCATCATCGTTGCTGCCATCGCTGTCACCATCCAAACTGCTGGAATCTCAGTCAGTTTCGAGTGAAGCATCATCTGTAACCTCGGGGTCGTCTTTGGTTGAATCCCTGCTGGAAAGGTCCCTGTTGTCTTTGTCGGCGTCCTCCCATATTCTGTCGCTGGTTCTGTCGGTGCTGCCATCGATCTACACCACTACTACTACCTATATCACCGACTGCACTACCACTACCAAACCTTGTCCTGAATGTCCTGAGACGGTTATTACCACAAAGACGACGATTACTACGGAAACTACTTGTCTGACCACTCTGGAATCGGTTCCGCTGACCCTGGTGCCTCTGTCGGTTTCTCCACTGTCGCTCCCTCTGTCGCTGATCCCTCTGTCGGTATCTCCACTGTCGCTGGTCCCGCTGTCGCTAGTACCTCTGTCGCCGGTGCCTCTGACCCTGGTCCCCCTGTCGCTGGTGCCTCTGTCGGTATCTCCCCTGTCGTCGGTTCCCCTGTCGTCGGTTCCCCTGTCGTCGGTTCCCCTGTCGTCGGTTCCCCATCTGTCTTCGGTCCCTCTGTCGTCGGTTCCCCTGTCGCTGGTTCCCCTGTCGGTCCCTCTGTCGGTCCATCTGTCGGTCCATCTGTCGCTGGTCCCTCCATCGATCTATACCACTACAACTACCTACATTACCGACTGTACCACCACTACCAAGCCTTGTCCGGTATGTCCTGAAACCGTCATTACTACTAAGACTACGATTACCACCGAAACTACTTGTCTGACCACTTCGTCGGCGGTTCCGCTGACCCTGGTTCCCCTGTCGGTTTCTCCCCTGTCGCTGGCCCCGACCCTGGTGCCTCTGATTCTGGTACCTCTGTCGGTGGTTCCCCTGTCGTCGGTCCCTCTGTCGTCGGTCCCTCTGTCGTCGGTCCCTCTGTCGTCGGTCCCTCTGTCTTTAGTGCCGCTGTCTTTAGTGCCGCTGTCTTCAGTGCCGCTGTCGTCGGTCCCACCATCGATCTACACTACTACGACTACCTACATCACCGACTGTACAACTACCACGAAGCCTTGTCCTGAATGTCCTGAGACGGTCATCACTACCAAGACTACCATTACCACCGAAACTACCTGTCTGACCACTCTGGAATCGTCGGTGGTGCCTCTGACCCTGGTGCCTCCGATCCTAGTCCCGCTGTCGTCGGTTCATCTGTCGGTCCCTCTGTCGTCGGTTCCCCTGTCGCTGGTACCTCTGACCCTGGTGCCTCTGTCAGTGGTTCCCCTGTCGTCCATGCCTCTGTCATCGGTGCCTCTGTCGCTGGTTCCCCTGTCGGTCCCTCTGTCGTCGGTCCATCTGTCGGTCCCTCTGTCGTCGGTCCATCTGTCGGTCCCTCCGTCTATCTACACCACTACAACTACCTACATCACCGACTGCACTACCACTACCAAGCCTTGTCCTGTATGCCCTGAAACCGTCATCACTACTAAGACTACTATTACCACCGAAACTACCTGTCTGACCACTCTGGAGTCGTCGCTGGTTCCCCTGTCGGTTTTTCCCCTGACATCGGTCCCTCTGGTCCTGGTGCCTCTGTCGGTTTCTCCCCTGTCGCTGGTTCCGCCGTCGTCGGTGCCCCTGTCGGTGCCGCTGTCGTCGGTTCATCTGTCGTCGGTCCCGCCGTCGATCTACACCACTACTACGACATATATTACCGACTGTACCACCACTACCAAGCCTTGTCCGGTATGTCCTGAAACCGTCATTACCACAAAGACCACCATTACCACCGAAACTACATGTCTGACGACTCTGGAATCGTCGGTGGTTCCACTGACCCTGGTTCCTTTGCTGGTCCATCTGTCGTCGGTCCATCTGTCGGTCCCTCTGTCGTCGGTTCCCCTGTCGGTCCATCTGCTGTCGGTCCCTCTGCTGTCGGTCCATCTGTCTTCGGTCCCCCAATCGCTGGTCCCGCCATCGATCTATACCACCACTACCACTTACATCACTGACTGTACTACCATTACCAAACCTTGCCACACATGTCCTGAAACAGTCATCACTACCAAGACCACAATCACCACTGAAACTACTTGTCTGACTACTCCCGAATCGTCATTGCCAATTCCACTGACCCTGGTTCCTTTATCGGTTGTTTCATTGCCACTGACATCGGTTCCCCTGCTGGTACCGCCGCCATTGACTTCGGTTTACACCACGACGACTACTTTTGTTACCGACTGTACTACTACGACGAAGCCATGTCCTGTTTGTGAAGAAACTGTGATTACTACGAAAACGACAATTACGTCTGAAAGTATTTGTCTGACGACGCTGATCCCACCGCTGATTCCGCCGCTGATTCCACTTCTGTCGGTGCCGCCGTTGTCTACTACTACGGTAATTACTACCCACCATACTACCGTTACCAAGCCTTGTCCTGTTTGTGAAGAAACTACCATTATCAGGACGACCATCTACACCACCACTTGTCCTGTTACTGAAACTCCTTCTACTACTCCGACTGTGGTGGTCCCGCTGTCGGTGGTCCCGCTGTCGGTGGTCCCGCTGTCGGTGGTTCCGCTGTCGGCGCCGCCATTGTCAACCACTTCGGTAATTACTACCCACCATACCACCGTTACCAAGCCTTGTCCAGTTTGTGAAGAAACTACCATTATCAGGACGACCGTCTACACCACCACTTGTCCTGTTACTGAAACCCCTACTACTACCCCAGTGGCCCCCCTGTCGGTGGTCCCGCTGTCGGCGCCGCCATTGTCAACCACTTCGGTAATCACTACTCACCACACTACCGTTACTAAACCCTGTCCCGTTTGTGAAGAAACTACCATTGTCAAGACCACCGTCTACACCACTACATGTCCTGTTAGCGAAACTACTACTCCGACTGTGGCCCCCCTGTCGGTTCCTGCTGTTATTCCATCTAGTGGATCCGTCCCTGCTGTTGGCCCCTCCTCTTCATCCATTATCCCTTCAGTGTCGGCTCCTTCTAATGCCCCTCCTCCTCCAAAGTTAACAACAGTTCAAATTTACAAGAACTACACCACAACCACCCAATCTTGTACCAACTGTTCCATTGAATCGACAACGTTTTTGTCATCTTCTCAACTCATTGTCACCGTGCCTTCTCCCACCACCGTACATGTTACTGAAGTGCATGTTTCCACTTCTACTTTGGAATCATGGCTGTCACTGGTGAAGGTTATTACTACGGTGGAAGCTACTTCTACATCTACCCTTCCGTTGGTGTATACCCCACCTGTCAAGTTTGATGAGTATACAACAACGGTTTCGTTTGCTTGTAGTGATTGCAGTCAACATCATTATTCCCCACTGGCGATTATCCCGGTTGAAACGATTGCTCCCGAAGTCCTCCTGAAGATTGAAGCCATTCCTGAAGTTCAAGCCCTTGCTGAACCAATAACTTCATCTCTCCCCCTTGATACTACCGTTACAAAACAACCATTGGTTGTTTCTGCTTCGGTTTCTCATTCATTGGCTCCTCAATCCCAACAACCAACGATAACACCAATTGAAGGTAGTGCCTCAACTAGGATGATATCATCTTTAGCCATTATCGCTGCCATGGTCTTTGCCCTTTGAAATCATATATTGAGATTTCCACCTCTTTCGGTTTTATAATTCGCGAATATTTAGTTAACATGATAATAAGGAAGAATACCAAATATTTAAATGAAATTGAAGATAACAAGGGTGCTCTAAACCTTTACCCGATTTAGTAATTCAAGTTATTTCCTTATTTGGTTAATCGTTGTCAAGAGAAAAACTAGTAAAACACCAGCGTTTTATTAATCCGTTGAGGAAAGTCTATACACAAGGATTAGTGTCCTTATATACCAATAAATTGTTGAAATGAATTGAACAAATGCATCATCGTAAACTTCGTTAAAACCATTTAAGATTAGAATGTCCAGAAGCGTTGAGTTCGGCCATCCTTAAATCAAAAACGTCATGGGTTAAGGTTGAATGTCCCATGAAAAAGCTAATCCCCATGTATGGTTCAAGAGTTTGCTTACAATTGGGGTAAACCCAAGTTTTCAAGCAAATCAAACATGGTTTTGTTATCATCAGTAAAGTCATTGTTAACTAAGTTAACAAGGACATAGTCTTCGGCAAATTTGTTGACAAAGTCGGCAAATTTACCCCGGGTTTCATCATCGATTTCTACCACCAGAGATTGCATGATCCGACCCCATTCTTGGAATAACGTGAATACTTCATCCTTCCATGCCAAGAACGATGTCTTTTCCACAATCGTCGGTTGCAAGATTTCTTCACCAGGGAATACCCCCCAAGTGACGGCATTGATTTCATCATCACTACAATTGGTCCAAAGGGTAGAGTGCTTATCCACAGCATAATAAGAAATCACCAGCGATGATGAATCCAGTTGGCCTTGGTTATGATTATCAATCTTCATCACCAATTTCGAGATCAAATCCTTAGGGAACATGAATTCAAGGTATTGCTTTTGATAAACAAACCCATTCTTAGGCCCCCATCCATATACCTTATCATTAGATCTAGTAGCATTAAGTGCCGGTTGAGAATTCATGGTGAAAATCCCTAATTGGTTAATGTGTTTAAGGTTTTCAATAAACACACTGGAATCTTCACCAAGAGGACCATCCGACCAAGGTAACGACTTAAGATCACCATTTAAGTACGAGATCATGATTGCCGACAATTCCGCCAATGATGACGGGGCTCCCCATAAATCAAAAGCCTTTTTCGGAGATTGTCTCAAAAGATCAGTAGCAGAAAGATCAATATCACCAAAAGCAGGCGACCGAGAATCCCCCCATCTCCCATTAGGGAATTCATCCCAAGTGGCAGTCCGAGAAACATAAGAATACTTTCTGTTTTGCCAGAAAATCGGCCGGATCGATTCCTTGGACCGTTGAGGAAGTAAAGACTTTCTCCAAGGTAAATCGGCCCCACCCAACTTATCATGAGATTTGATGGTTTCAATCAAATTAAGCTTTTCTAATACCATCACCGTCAGCTTTTCAAGATTCATGGTATAGAAATGGAGATGGTTAACATAACCGGAATCGATCAATTTTTGACACATTTCCAGTACCAATTCCGTCCCCTTTTCTCTAACCAAGAAATCATCATCTTTAATGGGTTCTAATACTTCTAAAAAGTGAGGAGGTACCGCCACTTCCGACCATTTAGCCCGACGAATAAACGCAGCATAAGTAGAAATTGGCATAATCCCAGGAATAATAGGGATATCGACCCCGATCTTACGGATCTTACCACACCAGGAGATAAAGTTATCGACATCATAGAACATTTGAGTAATGATGAAATCAGCACCAATATCACACTTTTCTTTCAAGTATTGTAATGTCTTATTTTCATCATGTTCTTCAGGATGACCTTCAGGGTAACCAGCAACCCCAATGTTAAAATGGTCACCATAATTCTTCCGGATATAAGCGATCAAATCCTTAGCATATTTGAAATCACCAGTGGATTCCGATCCATCCAAAGGAGGATCACCTCTTAAAGCCAAGATGTTTTGACACCCAGAATCATAGGCCTTCTTCAACGCTTCATCGATAAGTTCTACCTTCATATTGGTACAAGTCAAATGCATACACGTTTCCAACCCAAGAGTCAGTTGAGCGGTGTAGACCATTTCATTGGTAAGAGATGAAGACCGACCCCCAGCGTTCCAAGTGATATCAATAAACACTGGGTTCAAATCATACATTCTATCCATCCGATCATACAAGTTTTGAACCCCTTGGGAGGTCTTTGGTACAAAGAATTCAAACGAGAATGTTGCTGGTGGGGGGTTGGATATGGAATGGGCTTGTTTCAATTTTTCAGAGATCTTCATGGTGGTAGGTGAAAGTACACTCTCTCTGTGGTTGAGAAAAATTTATACTCTTTTTTTTTTTTTTTTCCCGGTTGGTTTTGAGTCACATGGGGGACCCTAATTTCTGTTGGCAGCAGCCGATTCCGCACACCAAACGAGGAATCTTTGTGGGGGAAAAAGCTTGTATATGAGGGGAATGAATCATCCGTGGTAGATATGAGAGATTAGAGTGGAGAGTGGTTGATTGTTGGTGGATAAATTTATCTTCTTTTCATTGAGTATACTTATTTTTTTTCTTTATTAAACTTCTAAAAAGAAAAAAAAAAAGGGCTCGGTAGTTATAATCATAATAAATACCTTAACAACGTGGTTAACACGATAATGCTCATCAATCGTGCGTCAGGGTTCCGTAACCGGGACAAAAACCTCCATTGTTTCAATGCCCGCGATTATTTAATCATGTCACGTGATATGTCAAATTCGATTACATGGACCATTTAAAGTTCATCATCAATGGAAGTATCGGTGAAAATCCGGGTAATTTCACCATCATACCCCTTCCACCCTGGAATTGACCTCTTAGCCTTTTCCAATTTACTCTCCTTTGTCAATGGATCTTGACACAAGTCAATAGTCTTAGCATAAGCCTTAGTTTCCCCCAGACACCATGTTTCACACCATAACCAATCTTGAGGTAAACTAAAGATAGGTAAGACATTTTGAAGGTTATTCGGTAAATCTTGATCGAGGTTAGCAAGTGAATTAGGGTCATTTGATAATTTTTGATAATGATGACGTAACCAATCCCCGCCATGTAAACCCCGAAACCTAATAAGATCAACGACAAATAATGCCAGGATATGATATCTAAATTTATCCCCAAGTACTTGTTTCCAATATCCTTGTTTCCAAAACATATACCCTTCCATTTCTTTACGATCTTCACACATAGGAACAAACCCATACGGAGCCCCTTTTAAGTCCATCGTCATTAATTGACTTAAATCAGTTTGTACCACTTGATCGGCATCAACAAAGATAATACGGGAAATATCAATTGGGAATAATTCATCAAGGAATAAGATTTTGTAACCCCAAATCTCTCGTTGCTTTTGAGATTGTTGACGTAAGAATTTCGGCCATTTATATGATACCAATTGATAATCATAATTATAGGTTGATGCTAGCTTTGGTAATTTCACTGTTTTAAACTCTTCCGTCAAGTAATTCTCAAGTAACCAAAACTTGATTGGTTTATCACTATGCTTTCTTACTGAAGCGGTCATGATTGATAACAATCTTTCATATAATTCCCCTCCAGCAATTGAAAAGATATGAATGGTATCATCAGTTGATCCTCTTTCAATGACCTTTGGTTGACCTTGAAGTCGAGCATGGACATTATGTCCTGATAAATCCCACATGGTGAATCTGACTTCCGCCGGTTTCATATTATTATCGAATTTATCCCTTGCTGAAAGGAGTTGACAATTGGTTGCTCTCATCATCACTGTTGAACCCATTTGTGCTGATAATTGGAAATATCCAAGTCCCAGCATTACTGTGGTTTGACTTCCATTATCTAATTGAAGGATTGCTTGAGAAGCTGGTGATCCTGAAGTGATATCTCGAGCATAACCTTCAATTAATAACAGTTCTAACCACCACAGACCATGGGATCCCTTTTTAACCACAAGATTATCAATATCAATATTGGCAGGACCTCGTTGGACATTCCATCGACTATTAATATCGATCTTAGTATCATATACTAAATCATTAGGAATGATAGCATTGGTGGTAGTGAATTGAATCCATTGACCATCATCATCAAATTGAGGGGTCGATCGAGGGTATCCATTAACGAATATCGTTGATAATTGAGTAGTTACTTTGGTTTGAGGATGTAACACAATTCTGATATTAACAAACAGCATATCTTTCACTGAATCCAAAATCAGAATGAACTTGCCCGCTTTTGGATTGATAGGATCAATAATCACAAGTATATCGACGGTAGCACCTTCATGGATGATACTGACGGCGGTATCATAATCTAAAACGGTGAAATCAAATCTCAGAACTTCAGAATCAAAAAGTTGATCGAGATAAAATGATTTGGTGAGAATCAGTGTAACTAAATCAAACCAATCACTATTGAGTATATCCCCACCATTATTGAGTTGAGTGGCACTATTGACATTGAAATATGTCGATGCAATGCCATCAATCACCGCCAATCGTTGGCCACTCTCATAGGCCACCATTTGTTCCAAATCTTTCAAAGTTAATGGATCATCATCGATACGAAAATACCTCAGGTTATATAAGATGAAATCTTGATGCATGGGTAATTGTTTCCGTTGTAAGAGTTTACCATAATATCCTCGTCCTTGTCCTTGAGGTTGCCAATCAGCCAATTGTCGACGAAGTCGATGGATATCTTTATTATTAAGATTGTTAACATCGAGATCAAGCTGTTTAATCACTCCTCCGGTATCGATGATTCTAACCGTCATATCAAATCTCAGTACCAATTCAAGAATCGATCGTAATTGTTGAATAAACCCTCGATGATGGAAATCACCAATCATCCAAAATGTCCCCGTTTCATCATCACCACTACCTTTCTTACGAATCACTACCAGGTGATCCATCAATTCCTTATCGATACTCTTATAAATCACCAGGTCAGGATCAATGGGGATCACTCGAGGGTTCCGTTCCGTCTTAGCATTGGTATATAAAACCCCCCGTAAATCGATATCTTCGATATTACTTTGTTCAAGGTGATTACGAATCAATTGAACATCTTGAGCCACTTGTTTGCCCACTCCCGAATTCCAATTGGCTAAATCCATAAATACCCCATTCACAGCAATCTGAGGTTTGGTCACAGCAAATTTGGAGACGGTATTAAGGTAAATATTATCATCAAACTCTTCATCATGAGGAATCTTATTCAAAATATCCCCATCTTCATCATCCTCCATATACTTGTATAAAAAGGCTAATGCTTCTTGACGAGCAGTTCCTTTACTAATAATATGGTAAAACTTCGCTGCCACTTCAGCATCCTTATCATTACCAGGTAAAGCCACAATCCCAATCTGTTGAGGTAAGCTATTATCAAGGATTGTCTTTGCCAACGTGAAAAAGATCTTAAGTTGTCGTTTATCTCCCAAATTGATAAAGAATACCACATCATGAATATTCCGTTTCAATGGGGGGATACCATTGATGCCTCCATCATTAAGATAGATGGTATTATCATCACCAAATTCTTGATAAGTATCATCGGATTCAATATCATTAAAATACACCACTCCTCGTTTTAACTTTGCCAGATACTTATGACGGAACACTTGGAATCGGTTTTCATTATTCCCCATGATCAGATTACCATTAGCAAATTGGGTTTGTTTCACCGCCATCATTAAAGCAAATTTGGAGATCATCAACTTTGCTTGATCGATGGAAAACCCTAATTCAACCAACAGGTTCACTTGATGATGTTCTTGTTTAATCCGATCAAATAGTTTGATTGAATCCAATTCTAATCCATTAATGGGTGCTCCATTAACGTATAATCCATAGGATTCATCACCAAGTCCTAATTTCAGGTTTTTATCGGCAATTGACTTGATATGGACATTTGGTTTAAGCTTACTAAGGAATGGAGCATAATGAGGAAGGTTATTAATGATTTTTGAAAGGTGATCTGGGTTTTTCAAGGCATATTGGGTGATTTTATTCCCCAATTCATCATCATACACTGGGTACCATTGATTAAGGTTTTCAATTTCATCAATATCATCCATTGTAAGCTTTGGTGGTCGTTTTATCTTCCCTGGTTGTTCAGCATCAACATGTAAATATTCCTGATCCTTTACCGTCAATTCAACACCAAACCCGGGTAATTTTTCATTAGTTGGTAATGGTAAATACCTCCAAACAAGTTTAAACTTACCTTTCTCCGCTTCATTAAGTAATAATCGTAAATCACCTCGAGTATCATCAGAACCATAATAAATAACCAACTTATCTGAATCTCCACCCAAAATACGATCATATGGTTCAAGTTGAGACATTTTGGCATAGCTAAGCTTTGATGATAATTGACCATTCTCGGATAAGAACCCTGGAGTGGTGAAATTTGATTGATAATGAGCAGTTAATCGAGGATGACGATATTTATTGGTAACTTCCCAATCAATTATCGATTGATTATACCCAGGTAATTGTAATTCTGTCATTAACGCCGTGTAAAACTCTTGGGAGGTGTCGGAGGTTGCAAATAGTTGTACTGCCACCGGATAGGCATCATCATTATTGGCGGCAACTGATTCCACTAAATAATAATCAAATGGTGATGCTTTACCTCTGCTAGTGACATCAAATTCCACTGGTTGTAGTGTGGCAATCACTTGACCCAAGAGGGTCCCAAGCCATAGGAGACGCATGAGTGGAGATCAAGAGACGTGCGGCGCTGATTCTAAAAACTAGTATTACATATATCATAAATAATCATAATCAAATAAACCCCCGGGGTGATTCTAATGGCTTCCCATTTTAATGAGATCTTCCATGGAAATGGCTTTCACTTCTTTCTTGCGTTTACGTTGTTTGCGAGACCCTGCCTCCGCCGCCGCCGCCGCCGCTGCTTTCCGTCGTTGTTGCTTGCGACGTTCATTTCTTGCTTGTTTCGCTTTAGCTTCGGCGATTTCCTTTTCATTCTTTTCGATGATATCTTCAAAGTTCATTAATGCCACGAGTTTCCTTCGAGGGTATAATTCTTGATCACCAAAAAATGTCTTGCCTGGTGATGATGAAATATAAACCGGGTCATCGACTTTTGTTGGTTGTTTATCACTCCTTGTCTTTGCTGTTGATCTTGGAGGTTCCACCATTGGTGCTAATAATTGAAATGTCACTTTTTTCTTGCCTTGCTTCTCTTCACACGCCAGTATCAGGATGATTTCTATTGGAGGATCATCATCTTCAGTTAAATCAATTGTCTCTTGGTATTTATCTTTCATTTCAATCAATTCCAAATCATCCAAATCAATGGCGGTGCTATTACACCATTTATTATCATGATGACGACGATTAATGGCATCTAAACGTAATTGACGTAATTTCGCCGGAGTAATCGGTTGATTTGAACCTCCTAACTTTCTTGCTTCCTTTTTAAGAGCAAATTTATCGAGTCGTTGTTGACGAATATTCCCAAGCATCGCTTTCCCACCAAGTAGATTCTCTTCACATCGATACCCCCGAGATGATGGTTTCCCCGATCGAAATTGATGATATTTATCCCGAATCTCATCCAATAACTTATAAAAGTTATCATTATGAGGACCATGAACATTATGAGTTAATTCATGGAGGAAGGTTTCCACGATATCTCCGAGGGGTAAAAACAGACGATCATTAGAATGAAACCTCAATCTAAGCATGACTTTTTGTCCATGATTGACATTTAATCCCAATAGATTCGGTGATTTGGGGAACATCTCACAAAGAGTCCCCACTTTAAACCCATAATGATTAATAACGGGGGCCACCATCTTTGCGACTTCATGAAGGATATCTCTGGCGGCATCACGATCAGCAAATCGTTTAAGCGATCCTATATTGGATATATTGGCAACAGGTGAAGGTTTAGGGGTAGATTGTATTGGGGGGTACCCCCCTAGTCCCTTGACTACCATGGTAGGTGTGGTATTTATTCTAGATATGGTATCGCGCTCACGCATGGAATCTTATGCAAAACTTTGGGGAAACATCGTTGCAGCAGAGACTGAGGGGAGAGTACGGTGTGGTGATTATATGAGAAGAAGAATAGATGATTTGAGTGTGGGGGGGTTATATTAATGGTTACCCTCAATGGGGTAATGTTTATTACCCAAAAAGTTGATGTTTATCCCCAATGGTCTTGAATGTGTATGTGCCAAATATATATTCATTCATACTCAATTTTTTTTAAAAATTTACAATTTTGGTAATGCTGTTATTACTAAGCAATCTCACGTGACCATGAGCCCATATTACATTACTAAGAGCTCACTCCACAATTATACCCATCACCTTTCATCATGTCGTCCACCGACTTTGACATTGTTTTCAACGTGGAAATGTCATGTCAACTGTGTGCCAATTCCATTGAAAAAGCAATTAACCCCCTTGTATCCAAAGTATCGTTTGATATCGACAATAACCTCGTGTCCACCACTGGATCCACCCCTCCTAGTGAATTGGTTAAAGCTATTCAATCTACAGGAAGAGATGCCATTATTAGAGGTACGGGACAACCCAATTCGGCAGCAGTGTGTATCTTAGAACTGTTTGCTGATGAAGATCAAGCCCTGCCAGTTAAAGGGTTAGCCCGGATCGTTAGTGTGGGTACCAATAGGTTATTTATTGATCTTACCGTCAATGGGTTAACCAAAGGTACCTATTACCCTTCAATTAGATCACTGGGGAATTTATCTCGAGGCCCATTATCCACGGGATCATTATTTTATCAACTAAGTCCTGTGGAAGTGGATATCCCCGTCGATGATACCACCGCCATTTCTTCAATAGGGGTACCGATGAATATCGATGGATTTGCTGGTCAACTGTTCTTATATGCTAATCTCTCGGTATCTGACCTTATTGGTAGACTGATCGTGGTACTGCTGGCAAAGGATATCATCTCCAAGGATGCGTTATGTGGAGTCATTGCTCGTCTGGCCGGGGTTTGGGAAAATAGTAAACTGGTGTGTAGTTGTTCTGGGAAGACGGTTTGGCAAGAACGTCAAGATGCAAAGAATCGGGGTATTACCGTTTAAGTGGGGTATATGATGATGATGATGATGATGATGATAGATGTCCTAATCAGGCAAGTAATCGATATTAATATGTAAACAAAAATGGTCATTAATTTCCTTCTTTTATCGTACCATTCCCTACCGCCCCCCTTCGCCCCTTCCCCCCCTTGTTGTTAATCGTCAATTAACCCCCCCCTCACCTACTTATAGTGCGACGGTCGCATCGACGACGGTGGGTAGTAATAGTTCGCAGTGGTGAACCCGTTGACTTTACTTATCGCACCACCCATGGCGACCAAGTCTCAGATTTTAAGCTACCTCAATGACCAACTGGAGCAGATAAGTGCTCTGAGATCAATCAAATTGAATGGTCTCAATAGTAATGGCCATGATATCCTGGCGACTCAAGTGGTGGAGTATATCCATGAGTACCTTTACCTGTTTCAACCCCCGTTGGAAGTGGATAAACTTCAATTATCCAATAACAATTTTGAGGAAGTGCCGCTGAATATTTCTCTTATATCCCGACTGGTGAAATATCTTGATCTTCATCTGAATAAATTTAAAGCCATCCCCGATTTGGGGGATATGCCCAACTTGGAATTATTGGATTTGAGTTCAAATAAGATCGTTCATATCTCACAAAGATGGTTGAGTAGTATGTCTCATTTAAAGGTATTACTGCTTAAGGAAAATCAATTACGATATTTGCCTCCAGTAATTGGTCGTCTTCATCTGCTTAATTTAATTGAAGTTGCCGATAACCCATTGGTATTACCGCTGATTGATTTGGTTAAGCAGCTACAAAACCAAACCCTGGATTTGGATTGGGTTCATGAATTAAAGAATTACTTGGTATCGAATGCCTCGGTATTGGATGGTCAATGGGCGGGGGAATTACCCGTGAAATCCGATGCCCTGAAGCAAGCTCGAGCAGCAAAGCGCATGGGGTTGATTTTAAAGAAAGAAGAAGAAATCGAAGATACTCCATCATTACTGGCATCTCAACTGCCCATCCCTCGACGTCGGTCAAATACCATGAAAGAAATCGATAAGATCCTCGAGAAAAATGATGGTGTCGATACTGAACATAAACTGGCAGCTTATTTCCGAAGATTACTGACGCTTCAAGAAACAGATGAAGATACTCGTCATGTACCTAAACCTCGTCCTGCCGTGATCAAATTGAGTCGTAAGATCTTATTTGCCTTTTCTGAACTTCATTCGCTGATTCGGAGGTTTACTGGGTTTTGCTCGGATAAAAAGGTAACGATGAAGATGGTACTGTATTTGTATAGTACCAAAGCTACCATTGATCAATTGGTGGAAACGTTGGAAGTGGTTGATGATAATAATGTCGATCAAGTGGTTA
Source organism: Diutina ranongensis (nom. inval.) (assembly GCA_030569815.1). NCBI lineage: Eukaryota > Fungi > Ascomycota > Pichiomycetes > Serinales > Debaryomycetaceae > Diutina > Diutina ranongensis (nom. inval.). The sequence goes on from JAJMLP010000062.1 coordinate 27,341, forward strand.
CTTGTCTTCATCATTGTATTTCCCTGGTTAAACAAATGGTCAAAGTCTTAGGTGATCTGTTACCATCATTTGTCGATCATACTGATGCCAGTTTCATCCGTATGCTTTATCTTACTCTTTTTGGTGCCATCAATGAATTATACAATGCTTATCGGTTAATGGCCAAACCACCGACATTATCAATCCCAGAAAAAGTCAATACCAGTTCCAGCTATGATACTGATGATATCGATGAACGACTTTACCGGGCCATCGAAATGGCCACTGCTGAAGCCATGGTGGTATTTGGTGAATTAACCAAAGCAATCCTGGGAGGGGCGAGTAATGGGGTTAATCCAGCAAAGGTGAAAGAATTAACGGCAATTTGTATGACGCTGATGGAAACGACAAAGCGACTTAAGTTGAAAATGGTCACCATCCGGAACCAACCCACCATCGCCACTAAAAGGGCATTTTGGGATGATACCAATCAATTTTTAAAACTGATTGTGCAAACGTTCATGCAAGTGAAAGGTATCATGCAAGATTTACCCATTCTTAATGAAGTTCGTCAACTGATGTCCAATTTGACCAAAACCACCAAAGATGTCACCATTTTATTGGAACTGAGTTCATATAAGCTGATTCTGGAAGTGACTCTGGCAACTGCCACCCATCCACCACCATTATCTCTGATTCCTCTGGTGCTGACGATCTTTCAGATCACTACTCCTACCCTGGTGACCACTCCAGTGAGGACTCCATTAGTGGCATCATTAGGGGCTGCTGCTCAAGCAATCAAGCCGGTAAATCCCGATGGGGGGCCGATGATTTCCCCTCTGCTTTATAAGGCCAATCCCTTTGATGCTTTAGAATGATTGTTGCCAATTTTGTTAATCGGTAACTATCCTCCGCCAAGACTCGGGTAAGGGATATTCCGAGTCCGATAAGCGCCCTACCCGAGTCGAAAATCCCCCACGATGCCTATGGCTTTGAGTGATGGCACGTGATGAAACCCACCCCGCGCGGGGCTGAAAAATATAAAGTTGACTTGGGTTTGATGGATCATTATCAATGACAATCGAATTGGAAGAACCGGGGTTGGAGGATAACTACCAAGTGGTTAAAGATTTGGTTGCCGGTACCATGGGTGGTATTGCTCAAGTATTGGTGGGGCAACCTTTTGATACCGTTAAAGTTAGACTTCAACTGGCACCAGAAGGTACTTATTCCGGAGCAATGGATGTGATTAAAAAGCTATTAAAGACTGAAGGACCAGCAGGGTTTTATAAAGGTACATTGACACCATTAATTGGGGTGGGGGCATGTGTCCTGGTTCAATTTTCCGTCAATGAAGGTATGAAACGTTATTATAACCAAAAGTTGAATGGGGCACCATTACTGTTGGGGCAATACTTTAATTGTGGGGTTGCTGCTGGGTTTGCCAATGGGTTTTTAACTGGACCTATTGAACATATTCGGATTCGATTGCAAACTCAAACGTCGCCAGGTCAATTTTCTGGTCCTATTGATTGTGCTAAGAAGCTTTATAATGCCGCTGGTATTCGGGGAATCTATAAAGGTATTGGCCCAACCTTGGTGAGAGAATCAGTAGGGTTGGGGATTTACTTTGCCACATATGAAGCACTTATTGGTCGGGAACTGGTTCCTCGGGATCAAATCCCTGCTTGGAAGTTATGTTTATTTGGAGGGTTATCCGGGTATACCTTATGGATTGGTATTTACCCCGTGGATGTTATTAAACTGAAGATGCAAACCGATTCCATCACTAACCCCAAATACCCCAACTCAATCGCCGTGATTAAGGATTTGTGGAAGACTCAAGGAATTAGAGGGTTTTATAAAGGGTTTGTCCCCACCATCCTTAGAGCTGCTCCTGCTAATGGGGCAACGTTTGCGGTATTTGAAATGGCCATTAGAATGATGAATTAATATATACTATTTATGAGGCTCCATGTAATCGACCAAATATTCTCCATATTGGTAAAAGTCTTGTCCTTCCAATTCTAATTCATTACCATCATCTTCAACGTCAGCTTCGGCCTGCCGAGCCCGACGATTAAACCCTTTATCGATTCGAAGGTAACATCCTGGGATCCAATCAATGATATAAAGACCTACCATCAGCATCACAAACACATATGCCAGGGCTACAACACATCCCAATACTTGATAGCCCAATTGAATCCAATGATGACTTACCCACCCTCCTCTGATATCATAGGAATCATTCAGAGCGAAAAAGGCAGTTAGAATTGACCCTAAGATCCCAGCAATACCATGAATGGCAAATACATCGAGGGCATCATCAATATCGAACCAATATTTGATACGAGTACCAATATTACAAAACGACCCTGCTAAAACCCCATAGACAATTGGTTTCCACATTTCCGTGGCTGATACCACATAACCACCAGCAGGGGTATATATTACTAACCCAGCGATTATCCCCAGCGAGAATGATACCATCAGCACTTTACGTTTTGATTTTGATCTTAACCGACCAAGGGCACCATTCAGTACTCGAGAAATGGTTTGAGTCAACCGGTTATCATCGAGGGGAATTGCCAGGAGGTAATAATCAATAGCTGTCCAAATTACCGCCAGTGAACATGCCAGAAGGAGTGTACCAACGACGATAAAGATGGTATTATCACCAAATTGAAAATCCAGCCCCCCAATAAACCCTGTCCAGCCAACACTAATAAGATAGGTACCAATGATGATTTTACCCGTACTCAGAGCCAGGTATTGATAAAGTAATGATGGATTTCGATGACCCAAAGAATAAGAATAGGCCAAGGTGGTAAATCCACAAACAATATGAACACAAGTACCGCCAGCAAAGTCTAATACCGGCCATTTATCTAATTCCACCAGGAGCCAGCCATGGGAATTCCAAAACCAATAAGTAACTGGGTTATAAATGATAGGGGACCAAAATACCACCATAAAGAGAATCATGGGACCTAACCGACCTCGATCAACAACACAAGCAGGAAAAGTAAATGCAGCAGTAATGACTTTAAACATCCCAGTAAATAGGAAATGAACAATCCCCCATACCGTGCCTCGGGAAGTATGATATAATGGTTGATGTCTTAGATGTTTCAACACAACAAACCCCATATTACCAATGAATCGATTGGACAGAGGGCTATATGATAACAGATACCCCCAAATGAACCAATCTAGAAGTAGAAATGGTACCACCAAGATGGGAATGGCCACCATCAGTAATGCCAGCCTTCGGTGAGTTAACCCCAGGTAGAAATAGCCAATTCCAAGGAGGATCATCGACATGAGTCCAGTACAGAATAGGGTGTAGAGGCTATTACCATCTTCCACCAAATTCTCTGGATTCATAATTGGTAAGTGGGGGGGTCTTTAAAATTGAGGTCAGGGGAGAAAGATTGACTATTATGTTTCCGCCGCACGGGCCTGAACCGGAATTGGTAATGATGATTAAAAAGAGGGAGAGTTCTTTTTCCCATTTGATAAAAAAAAAGGGATGAAATTTATACCTCTTTTCTTTTTTTTTATTTATATAAATTTATCTTTATTTTTAATTTCAATGTTGACTTTAATCACCTTTAACATTCAATTAATTTCCTGATTGTGCGTCGACGTTTTTCTTTCCATCACCCTGCATACATGCACGATTCTTATCAGTCACATGACCATTACCCGTCGCAGTTAATTCCTACATCATTCAAGGCTAACTGGTGACCCATGGGCAACTCGACATCGACGATATCTAGCCATGATCGGGCGATTCTTCAACTTAAACAACAGCGGGATTCTCTAAAACAACATCTCCGCAAGTTACTGGCGGCAACCGCTCATAATACCTCGTTAGCTAAACAAGCAGTGGCAGCTAATGATCCTCAACGGGCTAAATTATATCTTAAAGTCAATCGTCAACAACAACTGTTACTGACAAAGACTTTAAATCAACTTGATTTGATTGAAAACTTAATTTCGACGATTGAGTTCAAATTGGTGGAAAAGGATGTCATCGATTCTCTTCAACGAGGGAATCAAGTATTGAAGCAATTAAATCAACAAGTGAGTGTTGAAAAGGTTGATGAGATTATGGATGAATTTGCTGAACAACGGGTGATGGCAAATGAAGTTAATGATGCTCTTGGACTTGGTGGTGAAGAGTATGATGTTGAAGATGAGTTTAGAGCGTTGGAAAGAGAAGTTGAAGGGACAAAGGAAACTAATGGAATGCCCAATGTTCCTAATGATACTCCAATGCCCAATGTGCCTAATACCAAGCCCAATGTCGCTAATGATACTCCAAAGGTCGTCAATCATCGGGAACCCGCCAACCTTCCTCAACTAGCATAAATAATAAATCATTAACGCTATTATTTTTAACTATATACACTAGTGGTAATCACTTACTCATTCATACACTCATTAATCATCAATCAATGGTTAAAGCCACTCAAGAAATTCCGGGGTAAAATAAGAAATGATTAATCTGGCCCCCGCCCGTAATAACCCTTGATGAGATTCAAAAGCAATTTGTTTCAAATCAACAATCCCCTTTTCAGCAGCAGCATGTAACATGGCATATTCTCCCAGGACATGATAAGCACAAATAGGATAGTCTCGACAAATTCTTGCCGCATCAGCAATGACATCTAAAAAGAATGTCGATGGTTTAACAATGATAGCATCAGTACCTTCAGCCATATCCCGTTGAAGAGCTCTTCTTGCCAATCCACTACCACCAGGAGGTAATTGATAACACCGACGATCACCACTAGAAGGTGACAGACAAGCAGCATCCCTAAATGGACCATATAATCCTCCCAGGAACTTTGCTGCATACAGCATCAACATACATTTATGAGCCAATTTAGCATCAATCAACCCTCGTTTAATTTCTCGAATTCTCCCATCAATCATATCCAGAGGGGCAACACAATGAGCTCCAGCTTTAGCATAGTTAACAGCGACTTGACCAATACGTAATGCCAGAGGTTCCCGATCAAGAGTACCATCTTCAAGTAACACCCCACAATGACCATGACTAGTATATTCACAAAGACACACATCACAAATGATATATAAATCAGGAAACGCCGCTGATAATGCCTTAATCCCACGAATCACTGGTCCTTCAGGATCATCAGCCGCAGTACCAACAGCATCCTTAACTCCAGGCTTTAATGGAACCCCAAATAAGATCACCAGACGAAGCCCCTTATCCACCAACGTCGATACATAGGGAATCAACTTATTCAAGCCAAACCTCTTGATATTGGGTAACAGGTCGATGGGGGTTTCATCATCATCATTATCGGAAATGAAGAGGGGGAAGATAAACATCGATTTTGTGAGTTGACGTTCACTTTGCCATTCTCTAGCCAAAGGGTGATTATACCCCCCTTGAAGAACGGAGGCGATATCGGTACCCTGAGGGTCTAAATATTCGGCACGATGCACCATTGTTTTTAACCGAAAATTAAATGATGTGGGAAGATGGCCGTTTTTTTTTATATTCCCCCACTAGGAGAAAATATGCGCGGGGTCATCAATAGCGGCTAAAAACACATGAATAAGTTACTACGGCGTTAACGGTGGGAGGGGTCTGGGGGGGGGGCATTACATTACTATTGCTATTGATTCTTCTTATCGTCGTTATCACGATATTTGATTGATTGGTATACCAACGTCGAGTTTAATGCCAAACTAGTGGTATAGCCAGCGAGCAATACATAATCAACTGGGGAAGTTTTACCTCGGCTCCGTTTCAGATTCAAATCAGTCAACGTGGTATACACTCGAATCAATGATCCAAGAACGTTAGCCCGAATGGTGACATTACTCAAATGAGCCGTCAGTTTCAATTGGTGATTATTCTTAATTTGAGGTAATTTGGCCACGATTGAAATGGGGATATTAAGAACTTCCAAGAAATTAATCACCGATGGCGGTACCACTTTTGTTAATACCACTGCCGTTGCCACCATAATTGCCGCTGGTTTCGAAATCACCGAAATGGTATCAAATGTCTTTTCTGGTTGATTTTCTTCACTAATCGAGGTCAGACGAGAATCACGATAAAATGACATTAAAAGAATCAAAATGGCATTTTGAATCCCTAAAAAGAATGATTCACCATAATTAAAAAATGGTACACCATTTTGATGGTTAAAAATCACATGAACCAATTGATTAAACAGTTCAAGTGATACCCCTTCTAAACTTAACCCCTTGGCAACCAGTTGACGTTGGGAAACAAGTTTAGGGTTAACAATCTTTTGAATTTGAGGAATCTTAATAAAACTCAGTACCCCAACCATTGCTGCCCCTAATAACGCAGCAAACACTTTAGCATAACCAATGACTTTGATTTGTTTCAATGCCATTTGAAGAATAAGCTTCTTCAGCACGTCAGGGTCAAATAAGAGCTTAATAAGGGCAAAAATTGGTGGACTCATGGCTTAACCGAGGGGTGGGGGTGGTAGGTATGGTTTGTTGTTGTTATTGTTGGGGGTAGATATATATATATATATTACGCACGCACTCTGTTTAAGGTATCTATCTCACTCATGTGAAAAAGAGGTGGGGTAAAAGTGTCAGGTGATAGAGCACGTGAAATATTGAACAAAATGTCGTTGGATATAAATTATAGATTATTTTGGTATTATTCGTCCGATGCCAATTCTTTGATTTTACCATTAAAAAGCGGTTCGGCAAAATCCAAGATTTCGATATATGTTTGGGTTTCATCATCATGAGCGGTTCCTCGTTGAACCGCCGCCACACATCGCTTATAATCGATTCGAACTTGCCAAATATTTTTGATCCCCTCGTAAAGTAAATCTCGAGTAAACGACGCCGTCTTTACATTCCAAAGCTTCAACATGTGTTGCAGACCACTCACCACTCTTAATCCATCATGATCAAAACATGTAATCGCCAGGTTATGTCCCTTGAGCTTACCTTTGAGTTGTAACGTTTTTGGATTCCAAACGATTAATGTTGAATCTGCTGCCGCCAGTACCAATACCCCATCAACAAGATTAAGGAGTCCAACTAATTGTTGATGACCTTCAAGGGTTTTGATATGGCGACCACTATCAAAGTTCCATACGTTAATAGTATTATCCATCAGTCCCGAATAACAGACCCGATTTTTAAAGTCAAGGGCAGTAGAATATACTTGTTCAGTATGACCACTAAGGACATGAGTACATCTGCCATTTTGCATTAAATCCCAAACTCGAACCGTCAGATCATAAGACCCCAGGATAATGATATTGCCATGTCCCAGAACCAGCCGTACTGACAGGGTATGGCCTGTGAGCACCAGAATTAAATAAGGATTCAGGGAATCATGAGAATCAAACATTTGTTCAGGATCATTATCATCACAAAGTGGTAGTCTCCAAACATGGATATTCATATCCCTCAGACCAGTGACCAAGATCGGAAAATGAGGAAAGACAATATCTTCTCCTCGTTCATCCTTACCCACCACCGTTGGTTCAATGATATCCAAGCATCGAATCGTCAGGGTATGACCTCGAAATATATGAGTACATTTCCCCGTTTCCAAATTCCAAACTCGAGCCGTCCGATCGGTGGATCCTGTCACCAAAGTATTACCGAAATACTTCAATGCCCAAACTCCACCTTCATGACCTTCAAGTACTTTTAAAAGTTTCCCTGTCTTTGTCGAATACACATTAATCACCTTATCATCGATACCAGTAACAATACGATCATCATCATGTTGTAAACAGGTAACAACCTTATGGCCATATCCCTTAACACTAATACGTCGAGGAACATAGTTTGGGTTCATCCATCGGTTATAAATAATACACCGCTTCTTATAAAGAATTTGAGCAGTACTAATATCTTTTGCATCCTCACACCATTCACTTATTAAGTTGGGATCTTGTAATTCCTTATCGATGGTTTCATAATCAGTAATCAATTTATCACTGATTAATAACTCGATCCAAATGCGAGAATTATTAATGATTTTACACCAACTCTTTGATACTCGTTGGATCAGTAATAATGTCTTATAATCCAAAAATTGCAAAATATGATAAGCAATCTCCGGCGGCAAGTTTGTTAACAAATCCCGCTTTAACAGTTGTTCAATCATCAGCACAAATGTTGATAATGCCGAGCGGTGGGTATTTTGAAGTAATCGAAACACGAGATGATTTTGGTTTCGTTCATTGAGGTATCCCAGAAGTACCGAAAGTTGATTAACCAATTCTGCTTGAGTAGTAGGTAACCGAATATAAGCATCATCATATGAATCCACGGGAGAAAACTTGATTTCCAGTTGAACGGGACTAGCACTTGGCAGGGGTAATGGTAATCCTGGAGGGATTTCTTCAACGTCACTAATTGGAGTTTGAGTTGGTGATTGCATCACCGCTGGAGGGTGAGAAAGATCATTAACAACTGATGATAATCCATCACCCCTAGTGACAGTAGCGGCCACAAGTCGCCGTTTAGGAGGACGAATATCAGTAGACGTCAGTTCGCCGGGGTCCAGCCCCATCATATCAATATCATCATCACTATGACATCTCCCCCGATCACCATTGGTACGAAATCGCTTACGATCGCGACTACAAAGCAGTAACCGTTGGTATTCATCATCAAGGCCATCGGAAAGTCGGCTATTGACATTGTCTAACTTGTAATCAAACTTTGCTGGTACATCCTGAAGAGGAAACAGTGGCGGTAACATCTCCCAGCTATCTCTAAGTATTTTCAATCCAACCCCTATTTCAAACGATATCCCTTTGGTGGTCAACTGAGGTATTCAACTGTGGAAATGTGGTGGCCGGCAAATTAGCTATCACCTAACACTAGTAAACAGAAAATTGTGCGCGTGCCACAGAAGAGGGGAATCCTACCGTAATCTAAAGTACCATCTCGCCAACAGGGGGAGGGTTGACGTTAACTTACATTAGCTTAGGACTATGTACCTTTATGTATCTACTCATTATCCCCCCGTTTGTAACATCCATCCGTTACCATCCCCAAGTAACTACTAGTGGTGGGGGAGAGGGGGTGGGTTAAACTAGACATTAAACTAAGCGTCATTAAATGGTAGTTAACTAATCTATTAGCCTACTAATCCCATTGTAAAGTTGTTGGTATTTTTGTCATCGTAACTTGGTGAAATTCATGTGAACCGAGACTTTTGATGATTGCTTCCGATTTGGTCCATTTTCTCTCCGGGAATGTCAATATGATCCAAAACGGATGGAAATGGTGCTGGGGCTCGAAACCAACAAAAAAAACCATGCCGAAGATGAACATCAATCTATAAATAAAAATAACAACTAATATTTATTCATCGATTCTATTGACTATATTTAAACATTTTCAATCTTCACCCCGGGTTCACCTGGTACAGTACCTTCAATGATCTTAACCGTGGCATTGATTTCCACTTCTTCACCAGTGGCAACATTATTCCCCTTGGTTTCACCATTGTTAAAGGAAATCACTTCAACTTCATTAACCTTTAACTTATAAGGAGCCCGTTCAATCACCGCTAATGTTTGGTTAATGGTATCCAATTCATTAAATGTCAATTTCCGGTTGAACACCACTTCAGGAGCAACCCCATCGGCCAATTGATTCTTAAGAGCAGCAATAAAGGGGAAGGCTCTCTTCATATCCTTACCCACTTTTTCCTTGATCAATTTATTATCATCAAGCTTATTAGTTTCATATAATTCCTTGACCAATTCCAAGTATTGTTGTTGCCAATCAGGGAAAGTCTTGGAAACGAAAAGAGTCACCTTGACGGGCTTATCTCCAGTGACATCAGCAGGCTTACCCTTCTTGGCCTTCATCGCAACCACTTCCACTTCTCTAATCTTCCGATTCAAGTTTCTCACATAAGTTAAAGCATCGGTCAATTCTCCAGACACTGGTTTCAGAGCCCGAGGGAATTTAGCATTATGAACGGTGGTATCATGTCCTAATAATTCCCGATAGAAATATTCAGCAATATGAGGAGCAACTGGCGCCAACATAAGGGCAATCGATTCCAAAAACTTGATCACCAAATCCTTATGCATGCCAATCAGAGAAGCAACGGCATCCCGGTAAGAATCTCTCGAAATCAAAAAGTCAAACAACCCATATTTAAGAGCTGCCTTGTAATTGGTTTCATAATATTGGGTGTAAGTTTGTTCGATCAAGTCGTTCATTTCATTGTCAAAAGTGACATCATAAAAGTTTTCAATGGGACCAGTTCTTAACTTATCCAAATTAGCAATTTGGTCTTCAGCCCATTCCTTCAATGTAGTCAACCGTAAAATGGCGGCATTGGCATTAGATTCATCAAAGTTGGCATCTTCAACGGTATCCCCAGCATCGGCAAGGGCAATTCTCAGGGCATCGGCACCAAACTTTTCGACAATTTGTTCTAAAGTCATAAAGTTACCAGTAGACTTGGACATCTTGGCGTTATTCAACATCAAGTGACCATTAGCCCGTACCCCTCTTGGCCACAGCTTCTTAGGGAAAAGAGCAACATGAGTATAGATGAAGAAAGTCAAATGGTTAGGAATCAAATCCTTACCCGATACTCTAACATCAAGAGGGTAAAAGTATTCGAATTCTCTTCTCATCGAAATCAATTCCTTTTCAGGAATATCGGTGGTGATATCCGAGTAAGCCCGTCTGGTGAAAATATAATCAAATACTTCATCAGTCATTTGTTCGGGCTTAATGTTGAACTTACCAGGCTTCTTCCCGTAGTAATCAGAGTGTAACGAGTTGGCAATGGTATAATAAGCCATGTAAATGGTAGAATCAGATAATGATTCAACCAATAAGTTTTGATCCCAAGGTAACTTCGTCCCTAACCCGAATTGACGGGTGACGGCCCAATTCTTTAACCAATCAAGAACCCCTTCAAACCCATGTCTAGTTTCCTTGGAGAAGGTTTGCATCAGAGCCAAACATTCTAAAGCTTGAGCCTTCCATGATTCTTCACCATAATCAATGTACCATTGATCTTCCAACGATACCACACAAACATCACCCGATCTTGAAACAACCTTACCTTCGGGTTCATTGTAGACAAAGGCAGACCCTTCTTCAACCATATCAGCCTTAACCTTAGGCTTGGCATCTTCAACCTTATCCCCCTTGTACTTACCAAACAACATAGTCCCGTTGTAGAACCCTTCCTTATAAGCAAGTTCCTTGGCTTCAGCCAATTGCACAGCATCCTTAGGTGATTGAATCTTCAATTCATTAACCAAGTATTCGGCACACTTGTTACCATACTTTTCAGTTTGAATGATTTCGAGGATTTCTTCAGGGACCCATTCCTTTTCAATACCGTAATATTCAGGCTTATTCCGGAGGTCTCTAATAGTGACAAAATCATCAGGAGAATCGGAGGGAACACAAGTAACCACCCCAGTCCCCTTATCTTCCTTGACGGTTTCCATGGGCAACACTCTAACGTTACCATAAATGGAACGAGGAGGAGCAATCACCGACCCAATAAGAGTCTTACCATCAAGCTTAGCCACCGAAGCATAAACACCTCTCTTGGGGGTCAAATCTTGGAAGGACATGTTCTTGAACGCTCTTTCGGTAGTAATGTAGTATTCACCATTACCAGCTTCAAATACCCCATATTCAATCTTGGGGGAAACGAAACAACAAACTTGACCGTACATGGTTTCAGGACGTAAAGTGGCGGCAACCAAGAACACCTTATTGGCAGCAGTATCGATACCAGCAGCCTTTAATTGAGCAGCAGCTTCACTGGCAAATTCAACAACGGGGATCTTAATCCCAACGTATTCTTGGGGGTTAACCCCTTCACCCAGTTGACGATCATGATCCAAACAAGCTTGACCATCCTTTTCTGAGTAGATGGTGTACCGCTTCCCGAACTTGATCTTACCACAATCTCTTAACCGGTTAATTTGCCATCTAACAAAGGCATCATAGTATAAGTTAGCATCAGTAGTGACAAATGACCGTCTCCAATCGACTCTACCACCAAAGTTGGTGACATCTCTTTCCACCAAAGGAGGGAAGTAATGAAGCCAGTAATCAGGGTCAGCAAACTTGGCCACTTCATCAATAGACAACCCCAATTGTTGCATAATTTCGAATTGGAATTTACCTCTACCTTGCTTGGCTTGAGCCTTCAGCTTTTTCGCCTTAAACTTGGTGGGGTCAACCTTAGCATCAGGAGCGGGTTTAGGTTCTTCTTCTTCTTCATCATCATCTTTAGGGGCACCAGAAAAGTCGGGACCGAATTGTTCTAATTCCCATTTGATCTTATCGGCGGCGGCCTTGATGGGCATCCCAGTACAATGGAACCCCAAGGGGAACAATGCCTTCTTCCCAAGCATTCTTTCAAAACCAGTGGCAAATTCCACCTTAGAAAGAGTAAAAGAATGACCAGCATGTAATACCCCATTCATATAAGGGTAAGCCATGGTGGCAAAGAACTTGGGGTGACGCTTATGAAGGTCATCAACATCATCGCTGGGGTCTTCTTCGACGGTGATGGCGTCGACTTCAAACAATTTATCATCCTTCCAAATCTTTTGATACTTCTTTTCGATCTCGACCAACGCGTCTCTCCGGTCGGTCTTCTCGAGAACGATAGGAGCACTCATGTTGAAGGTATTGGGGTCTCTATAAGGTGAAGAATCTGAAAAGTTTTATGAGCGCGCTTGGTCACGTGACGCGCCCATCCTATCATATCCACCTTTTTTGTGTGTCTCCGGTTACGCTGCCCGGAATCGCTAACAATCGATATATACTCGATGCATGCAGTTCGGCAATCGGCGGACAAAACGAGGTTAACCCAACGTTAGTATAAAATACCCTATACATTTTATTTCCGTTTCTTTTGTAATGATGGTGGTACCATAAGTTTCCGTGGAGGCTGCTTAGTCAGCCCAAATTTCCCCCCAGTTTTAGCTCTCACTTCAACTTCAGTTTTGGCAACCACGGTACATTCATTGTCTTTTGCAATTGCTTTCAAGTCTAATCCCATACTCACTTTGCCTGCATCGGAGATTGCCTTAAACTCAACGATAGCACCATCAATTTCAGGGTATATTGCCACTTTAGAGGTTGTATAGCCATTACTAGCAAAGAAACTGGCGATTTGTTCTTTTGAAAGCTTTGAATCGACACCAACAAGACCAATACACCTTCTATCATCAAAATGATGATATTGTTGATTACCATGATGATTAACTTTTGTAATCTTGACTGGGCGTCCCCTTAATTGATGATTATCCTTTTCCATGGCACCAGTGGCTTGTTCTGGGGTTGAAAATAGAACAATGGCCACTCCTCGTTGTCCCTTAGGAATAGTCACATCCTTAGCATTAAACCATTGTTTAATATCTTCAGCCAGAAGATCATAGGATAAGTTTGTCACCCGGATCTTACAATCAGCAAACTTGGATTCTCGAGAATGGATAGTAGGATCAGATATCGCCACCAGTAATTTATATTCTCGATGATCATCTTTAAGAACATTTAAATTCAATTTCTCCACCGCTTGTTGAGCATCTTCAGGATTACCATATTCAACATAAAAGAATCGCCGTTGTTTGATCAGACTTTGATTAGGGAATCTAATTTCCACCACATTACCAATTTGGTTAAACATATCTCCAAGTTGTTGTTGACTCATCCCTGGAGGGTAATTACACACATAGACGGTCGAAAATTGATGTCGTTGGACCATCACCTCTTCATCATCGACGATCTTTTTATCCTTGGTTAATGCTGCTAAGACATCTCGATTATTTTCAAATTCAACATATGCCAGTTGTTTAACCATCACGAGATGACGAATACGACCACAATCACTGAATAGGTCTCGAATTGAGGTCTCGTTACTGGCAGGGGTCACTTTAACCATAAACCGTTCTCTCAGTCTCTTTTCATCATCTTGTTTGGTATCTACCTTTGGTTGAGGTTTAATAATCTCATTGGTACGACGTCTTTTATTATTTTCAGAGTGAAGATTTTCATCTTCAATATTTCGTTTGACCTCTGTTTGACTTTGTCGTTCCAATTTGATCGCCGTCATCTGGGTATTTGCCTTAAGGATTGCCTTTCGATACTCATCAACCGATCCATTTAATTGAACATATCGGAGCCAGTCTTCAATGATCTCTTCTGGCCAATCCATATTGGTGATTAAGATGGCTCGATTAAGGTATTCTTCCACCAACTGGGGTTGATTACATCTTAAGAAATTGATGGTAAATTGCCATACTGAGCTTTGATCGGCGAATTGAGTCACCATGGCATTTAAAATGTCGATGGCTTTGTCCACTTCTCCCAATTGAGTTAAAATCGATACCGCCAACTTTTCTACCGAATGAAAAGCGTCATTATTTTCATCAATAGCAAAATCAACAAATTTGATGATATCTTCGAGTAAGGCCGAGATTTGATCATCATTAGTGGCTATCATTTGTTTGCGAAAGGTAAGGATGGCAAGGGCGACGATTTTCCATTGGTCATAACTCACAGTGGTCATCATGGGGACCACCCGTTGATACATTTCATTAAATTTGGAAATACCATCATCGACTTCAGGGCAGTTTCGAATATATTCGGCATAAGATACTGGCAGGTAAGGGAATTGACGAACAAACTTGTATAATTCCATTTCCAAATAATCCCCTGGTTTCGTATAAACCAAATAGATATAAGCCAATGCCATGGGGAAGTCGATTCCATTCTCAATGATGTATCTGGTATAAGGAATCCTCAATTCATCAATATAGGTTTTATACTCATTAATTTGTTTCAAATAATCAGGCCAACTTCGAGGAAGATCATACTCAAATACTTCAAAGTATCTCATCCGACGTTTAGTATCGGCATATACCTTATTTGCTTTAATCATTACTTCATGATAATTATTGGCGGAGGTTGTCAGTACAAATTTGGAGAAATCGGCAAATGAATCATCAATACCTTCATGAGGGGACAGGATACATTTGGTATAAACCTCTAATGATGGATCAGCGGCTAGAATGGCTTGCCATAGCTTTCTTCCATTCTTAAAATCACAAGAAGCCACCACGATTGCTTGATGATAATCTTGGGTATGAGGGAGATATTGTAACCAATATTTGACACTAGGATAATCCTGAACCGCCAATTCGAGTATTTTTGACTTTTGTTCATCATTAGAAGCTTCATTTATCCATTGATCATACTCTTGTGGGGTGTACATGAATAATTGGTTCCTTGCTTGACGAAGACTGAAGGTATCGAGGTTATTTTGATGATGAAGATCAATCAAAGTATCATGGTATAATTTCTGGTAGGGATTGGATCTTAGAAGTTGGTTTAACTCTTCGATTGAATGGGTGGAGTTCATGGGTGAGATGGTGAGGTGGTGAGGTGAGGGAGTGAGATAATGAGAAGGTATGGAGTGAGGATAGTGAGGGGGGGGGATTAAGGTGATTGATAATAATCTTTAGAAAATAAATACGTTTACAAGTAACTGAATGTCTAGATGCTTATGGGTTTACTTCTTGAGTATACGTCTAGATGTCTACAATGGTCTACACGTCAATGAGTCTAGACGTTTAAATGCCTACAATGAGTCCACCTCATAAGTCTATCTGCCACAGGGAACCTTACCCATATTGATATCAAGTAAACAACGTACAAAACACTCCAAATGGATATATAACCAAAGTGTCCTACCGTCGTACCCCGTCGTACCACCAGAGATGATTCGCATCGCATCAATCGATGAGATAACCACAAATGGATGCTAGAGCCTATTTACAACTGTTTGGATGGAAAGATGGTGAAGCATTACAACAAGGAGGGATTAAGAAGCCAATCTTAGTCAAGCATAAAAAGGATACCAAAGGGTTAGGTGGGGATAGAAAAGATGCCGATACCTGGTGGGAGCTGTTATTTGATGGATCACTTAAGAATTTAGAAGTATCCACCAATGGAGGACAAGTTAGTTTTAATACCAATGAAGATAAGGTTGCTTCAGATATGAGAAAGAGGACTCTGCCACTTTATCGAATGTTTGTTAAGGGCCAAGGATTAGAAGGTACTGTTGGTAGACAAGTGAAGATGGAAGAGGAGAAGATTAATCGAGATGAGTTGATGAAAGAGATGGACAAGGCATTTCATGTAAACAAGGAGGGGAAGGAGGGGAAGGAGAAGGTGAAGGAGAAGAAGGAGAAGAAGGTGAAGGATAAGGTGAAGGACAAGAAAGACAAGAAGGACAAGAAGGACAAGAAGGAAAAGAAGGAAAAGAAGGAAAAGAAGGAAAAGAAGGAAAAGAAGGAAAAGAAGGAAAAGAAGGAAAAGAAAGACAAAAAAGAAAAGAAAGAAAAGAAGGAGAAACCAAAGAAAGACAACGACAAGAAGCATAAGAAAAAGTCCATCGATGATAACGAAACCCCCGTTAAATCTCTACCCATCAACTCCCCCCCAAAACGAAAAGCTACCAATGATGATCACCACCATTCAAAAAAACCCAAACATTAATGAGTAAATTTGCATGACTATAGAACCCGTTTTTAATTTAATCTTAGGTTAATTAATCGATACTTAATCTACCCTATGGTTGATTTACGCACCTATGGGGTTATCTCCTGCATAGATCCTTGACGGCTAATCTTTACGGTTAATCTTGACGGCTTCCCTTAACGGCTTCCCTTGACGGCTACGACGATACCAGTCACGATGTCATTAATCATCGTAACTACCCTGGTGGTGGTGTTGTTAGTGTCATGGAGTTTTATCCCTTTATCTATATCCACCATCATCATTATTGCCAGTCTATTGGCATCACTATTATCAATGTATAATTTGATTACCCTTAAAGTACCAACGCCTCCACCAATGATTAAAGAGGCCAAT
Source organism: Diutina ranongensis (nom. inval.) (assembly GCA_030569815.1). Taxonomy (NCBI): domain Eukaryota; kingdom Fungi; phylum Ascomycota; class Pichiomycetes; order Serinales; family Debaryomycetaceae; genus Diutina; species Diutina ranongensis (nom. inval.). The sequence continues at coordinate 44,270 of JAJMLP010000062.1, forward strand.
TTAAAGATAAAACGATTACCTCGGGTAATTCAACCTTCAACTCCCGATCTACCAATGATATTTCCTACTAGAAAACGAGTATCCCTCGAAATCGATGAATTACTCGATTTGATCATTAATCAATTCGTCACCGGATGGTTTTCACTGATTTCATCATCAAATACCTTTCAAACTCAAATCAAATCGGAGATTTGTCATGTGTTACAACAATTGGTTCAAGCATTGTCTACAGTACAATATTCCAAGTTAATCATTACCAAAATCGTACCTGCGGTGACCACTCACTTTCAAAAATATTCTAGGGCAATGTCTCAACCAGATATTATTCATTCATTTGGTATTCTTCATCCTGGAGTCACCAAAATGGGCATCGATGGTGAGTTTGTTCGAGAAAAGCAATATTTGAGGCAACGATTAACGAAAATCATCCCATTATTATTATCTCAACATGAAACCAACCCTTTGGTATCATTATTTATTGGAGAAATCATCTCATGTACCGTATTGACGTCGGTAGTGGCGATGGTGAGTGAAGGAGATTTCTTCAATTTAATGATGGTTAAAGCCATTGGTAATAATTTAATGCATCAAAAGCAAGTGAATCAATTACGGGCAGCGTTGGAAAAACATACCTTACGTCATAAACCAACGATGTCGTTTAATATCACCGATGATACCCCCACAAGCAAATTTAATCTCTTGGTGGAACAAGTGGGGAAAATCCAATCTAGACAAGAAGTGGATGTCATCCGCAAACTGATTGATAATCAAATGCGTCAGAATAATTCCCCCCTGGTGGTGGGACGACTTCAAAAGATTCAACTGATGCTTAATACTCGAGAAGATGAATTAGAACCACCAACATTGGATCAAGTCCTTGAAGATGATGGATGTCGACACCAATTCCGGGAGTATTTGGTTGATGTTGACCATGCAAGATTATTGGATCTTTGGGTGGATATCAATCATGGATGTAATGGTATTGATGATATCAAATCGATTTATCTGAGATACCCCGATCTTCTTAGTACTCAATGTACTCGTGATCAATTATTGGTGAAACAAGGAGATATCTATGCCACGTTAAATGAAGATTTCATTCAATTTACTACCACTCCCATCTATCGCCAATTAGTGATTCCTCCAAATGCCATTGTTCAAGCGGTGGAAGATGCGTTTACTCAAATCATTAAAGATGATGAAAAATCAACCCCTACAGGTAATGCTGGGGAAAGATTATCAAAACTCTTTGAACCCGATGATGACTTGGATTGTCATCTGGTACAACTGAATGAAACCCCACCTCCTACCACTGGAAATGATATCGATGAAGAAGATGTGTTTATGGCTGCTCCGAATAACCTCAATTTATCCGAGGAAATTAATAATCTTAATGATAAGATCGATAAACTTAAAGATCAATTACGAGTACTTGAACCATTGATCAATAAGGCTCAACTTGGGAATAAAAATAATGACCTTAAGATCTTACAACGATCGAAAATGAGTTTAACCAAAGAAATCGCCGGGTGTGAACTTCAATTGAATCAATATATCGTTCAAGAGAATGATAACCTGTTATATGGTAAGACTACCCTCTCAATTCCATCATATGTGGTGGAATATGATCAAAAGGGAGAATATATTCTTTATATCGTTGAAGTTCAAAAGATGGATGCAGGGATCATTCAAGCAGGTTGGATGGTTGCCCGAAGATTCAGTCAATTCTTTAAACTTCATGAATATCTCAAGGGAAAGTATGAAGTGATCACCACATTGAAATTTCCTAAAAGAGTGGTTGCAACTTTGAATCATAAGCAATTGGTTGAAGTTCGAAAACATCAACTTGAAGAATATCTTCAACTGATTATTGAACTTCCTCAAGTATGTGCTGATGGGGTATTTCGTCTGTTCTTACTGAATGAGACATTTGTCATCTCTACCCCGACTCAAAACAAATATTTGATGAATACTCCATTGGTAGAACCAGGGGAATTTTCTTCAACATATACCCGACCCATTTCTGAGTTGATTACGACGGTATTTAACTTAAATCATGGTTGGCTGAGAGGTAAAGCATTAGTGGTGGTATTACAACAAATCTTCGGTACTACCATTGATAAGATGGTTAATCAACAAATCAATGGTCGATTACATCAAGAACAAACGATGGTAGACTTGGTGGTGATGTTGAAATCACTATTATTCCCAAATGGTAAATTTAAAGACCCCCCAGTGATCCGCACCAATTATCAACGACAAACCACTCAAAGAGAAGCTAAAGCATTACTCGAAGTTTACTTTCGTCAAATGACGGCAAAGATGTTTGGTCGACTGAAATCTAATTACGCCGCCGATCGCATCTTTGCTATGGTTCAAAATGACCATTTAAATCGTCACCTAATCCTCACCATCTTTGATATTATCCTTGATGAAGTGTTTCCTCAACTCAATCATTGATGATCATCGCCCATGTAATCTGATAAAAGCTTAATATCAAATGATGTAATTTTTATGGTCATATTGGTCACTCTCCTGCACACAGTCCCCACGCCAAGTCAGTGCTGCTCCCCCCCTCCCTCCTGCCACCAGCGGCGGTCGCAATAAATCGAGTGCTACCAAGTGGGATCTCGTCTATACGCCAATGGCCTCATTAAACAATAAGGATCAGAAACCCCATGTCCCCGATGGATGGGTGACAAAATGGGATGATAATTATGGTCGGTGGTTCTTTGTAGACTTGTCGACGAAAAAGTCTCAATGGGATCTCCCTGAGGATCATAGTGCCAAGCCGCCACCTTATGCTCCAACCGATTCCAAAAGTCAAGATCGTGGTCAAGAACGAGTACCTCACCGGGAGTCTACTCCTCCTAAATCGTCGTCTAATAATAATAATGAACAAACGGATAGAGGATGGTTCCTGGGGAAGAAGAACTCGAATAATTATCCTCCTCAACAACATGGTGGGTATGGCGGTCCTCAAGGTGGATATGGAGGTCCTCAAGGTGGCTATGGTGGCTATCCTCCTCAACAAGGTTATGGTGGTCCTCAAGGTGGTTATGGTGGATACCCTCCTCAAGGTTATGGACCTCCTCCTCAACAATATTACCAACAACCTCCTCCTCAACAATATTACCAACAACCTCCCCCTCAACAATATTATCAACAACAACCTCAACGTCGTACAGGAGGTATGGGGGGTATGAGTGCCGGTAAAGGGGCATTATTAGGTGGGGGGGCCGGGTTATTAGGGGGGATGTTCTTAATGCATGAAATGGATGAACTGAGAGAAGACGCCTATAGAGATGGTTATGAAGATGCTCAATTTGATGATGGTGGGTTCGATGGTGGTGATTTCTAAACAATCTTGTATGTATATACAAATAGCAAAAATTAGGCTTATGAAACGTAAATACGCAGGTACCAGGGAATTTGTGGACGTTTCACTTTTTTCAAATTAAACGATCCGTTGTTTTAACGGCTCAAAGGGGAACAAAAGAGCAACTAAACCCAAGAGCCCTAATAGGGCAGCACATACGAAGATGGGGACGTTAGAAGTGGGATCTCCATAATACGCAATGATGGGGACAAAACACGAAGCAAACCGAGTAATGCCGATACACATGGCATTGCCCGTGGCTCGTGACGCCGTTGGGAGTACTGAAGGCGAATAAGCATAAAGCACCGAATAATAGATAAAAATCGCCAAAAACAGTACCGACAGAAGGGCAACATTGGCTGCATGCGTTTTCACATAAGCATATCCAATGAAAAAAGCCAATGATAATAAGCCCCCAAAGCACATCACCCCTCTTGAATCAATCCATCGACACATGCATAATAATAATCCTGAAATAATCGGCCCCCCAGTTGAAACTGCATTAGAAATCAAGGTATCAGTATAGGTTTGATGTAATGATCCATCCCCCATTTGTGAGCCTTTGGAGGCAAGGTAGGTAGGCAAATAGGTTGTATATAATGGGTAAGCGATCCCCAATACCAACCACGAAAATAATAATGTTAATGTCGACCGAGCCAATCGAGGATTATCAAACAAGTGTTTAACATGGGTTTTAACGATTCGAAACGTGCCTTTAAAATCCATCATTTGGCGATAATCTTCATTTGACGTCACCTCACCACATCGTTGTAAATCTTCTAATGTCAATGAACATGTCCGATTATATTTGTTGGCAATGGTATGGAGGACTTTAATCGCCTCCTCGTCTCGTTTATTGGCAACCAAAAACTTTGGAGTTTCTTCAATCTTGACCACGGTTAATCTTAAAATGGCAAGAACAAACACAATGAATCCGTTAACGTAAAACACATACCTCCAACCATTATTTGCTGGATCATTACATTCGGTGGTTGTGCATGAGAATCTTGGTAAAAGTCCCAAAGCAGTAGCAGCGGCGATGGTACCACCAATCCCCCAGAAAAAGGCAAAAAAGGTAATTAACCAATTATACTTCAGGGGTAAAGCTTCAAGGAAGTTACACGTATCCAATACTAAATTTCCCCCAAAACTGAACGCCATGAGAAATATCATAATCCCATAACTGCTAAGGGTACCCATGGTTCCACAATAAATGGTGAATAAACTAGCAAGTAATAACGTCAAATTAAACGCAATTTTGCGGCCAATAAGATCTGCCAGAATCCCCCAAACTTTTTCATGTTAGTATCGTCAATAAATGGAACAATTTTCAATAAAACTTACAAAGAGCCCCCAGAAGCATACCTGCGTAGTTAAGCACGTTGGAAACAGCAAACGGTTTACCGAAATCGTAATTGATCATTGATCGAGTAAGTGATTCCAATAATGTCAATTGAGAATCCACGGCATACCCCATGCCATTCAAACAAAACAATTTGAAATGATACCAAGTAAACCCGATTTCATCAAGGGCGTCATTAATTAGTTTCATTTTCTTTTGCATGATAATATCATCTCGATCCAATTCTGACATATCTTGACCATAGTCATTAAGAGGTTTTGAATCATCATCGATTTCATCCCCATGCTGGTTGTAGTATGTCTTTTGGTCCCGTTTGCTTTCATCGGCCACGCCTGAACTAATTGAAGACATGATTATACCATTGGCAAAAGTGGGGTAACATAATCAATATATATCATTTATAGCAAGGCACTTTTTCTCGGGAAATGGTAATTTATGCATGGTCGTTTAACTGGGTTGGTTTATAATTGGAACCCAACTGATGGTGGTAGTTACCAACAATCCATCAAAGGATAATAACCATTATAATTTGATAATGGTTATCATGATTAATATCAAATCGTGTTCACCATGTTCACCATGATAACCATGATCAATATTTGGAGCCAAGATTCCCTGTACGTCATTGCGCATGGGTTGGTCTTGTGCCTCTTGCCATTGTAGCTCCACAAAATGCTGTTGGGACAATCGTCATAGAATCACACAAACAATCAAAAGAGGTAAAGAAACAAAAAAAAAGACAAAATCAGACAAAAATAAAAGAGATATAGAGTAAAAAAAAATGTACTGCTGATCATTGCACCACCCCTCATCCGGATACACGAAGGTAATTCCTTAGAGAATACAAGATTCTCAGATGGGGTGCTGCACCCAAGATCAACTGATTAATTTCCGGTCCATCTAAACACAAGGGCAACAATATTCCATTAGTCCTGGGTCAGAACGCCAAAGGGTTCAACCTCCAAAGAATGCTGTAGCGTTGCAAACGGCCGTGTATTTTGCGTTGAAGTTTTTAATGCGGAACTTCCTTCGTTTATATAGTGAGTGAGGGATGACCCTCCTGCATATAACTATGTACAATTTTTTAATAGGGTTAAAATGTGTTTGATCAAAACAACCACCATTTTTTCGATTTAGCCGGGGGATCGCTTGGATTTTGTTGTTGTTCAAATTGGTCCATTTCATTACGTAATTGTTCCGCGTATTGTTTATGTTGTTCCATCTCTCGTAATGCTTGTTCTTCTTGATCTTGTTGGATGCGATTGGCTTCCAATACATGTCTTTCTGAAGGACGATTCAAGGCATATTTACCTTCTTGAGTCTTTCTTAAATCTTCAGGGATATATTGAGCATCTCTAACATTCTTGATGGTGACATTAGCCCCCTTTGGATGGTATAAATCATTATATTCTTGATCGGATAATCCAAACATCTTTTCCTTTAATCTTAATCTCCCCCGATAAAAATCCGACATGACATTTTCATTACCATCATTCCATCGATGAAAGAAAGCAAAATAGATGATAATCCCCCCAGTAACTAAACTACCAAAGTATCTCAGACCTTTATTGAGTCGTTGATTGGTATCAACCCGTCTTAACACCTTATATTGTCCAGGATAAAGTTCAGATGCTGGTCTGGGAGTATAATTCAATCTTTTCATCGTTTCATTGACTTTTTTATATTGAGTGGGATTATTAGGAATCAGAGAGAACCCTTGAGGTTGATCACCAGGGGTCTTGAATTCTGAAGGGTACCCTTGAGGAGGTCTTTCATCAGTAGGATCATATGGATTATATGGAGCTTTTGGTGGTACCCATCCCTTGGGATTAGGACGTCTCGAGATGTCGTCGTTACCCATGGTTTGAATATCTAAATTTCATCGCACCCTCGCACTAACGTGTCAACCCCCCACACTACCAAAGGTCCCCACCAACCCCCAACCTAAAACACCAACCCCCATCAACAATGGGGCCCATTGGTGAGTTTTTCAGTCTTGAAGCTCTTGATACTCGATTACAGGCCCCAGAGGATTATAAGAAGAAAGATGTCATCATTAAACTGAGTACAAAACCTCGGTGGCATACCTTGGAATTTAAATTCTATTTCTTATGTTTTGCAATCGTCGTCCCCCTCATGATCAAGACGTGTATGGATGCTTCTAATGAAACCAATGCCAATTATGCCAAGTTTGCTCCGTTATTATCCAAGGGATGGATGTTTGGTCGCCAGGTGGATAATTCCGATACTCAATATCGATTCTTTCGGGATAATTTTTGGTTATTAATGGCATTGGTATTTGGTCATACCTTGTTAAGAAAAGCTTTTATTTATATCACCAATCGGTATAAATTCCTGGTGGCTCGTTCTCAATTTGATTTCATTTTTGGGATCATCTTTGTTTCGGCGATCCATGGGATTAATATCTTGAAGATTGGTGTTCATGTTGGGATTAATTATGCTTTTGCTAAAGTGGTTGCTCCCAAATATGGTAAAAAGGTTGCCATTGCCTTGACTTGGGGGTATGGTATTGCTACCCTCTTTATTAATGATCGAATCCGGGATAAAAAACTTATTCCGGTGATGGATTTGGCATTCATGGGTATTGTTAGTCGATGGGATGTGTTTTTCAATTTCACTTTACTTCGAATGATCTCATTTAATATGGATTATTTGGAAAAAGTTGATGGAGGTAATTCCGATGAAGTGGTGGTAGCTGGCATCAATGATCGTCAGAGATTGACGGCACCATTACCCTTGGTGGATTATTCGTTTGTCAATTATATTGCTTACTTGTTTTATGCTCCGTTATTCATTGCTGGTCCAATTATTACGTTTAACGATTACCTTTATCAACTGAATTATTTCCCCGTGGTTTCCGTTAGGGATTATAAACGGATTGGGGTATATTTTGCTCGGTTCCTCTTTTGTGTGCTTACCATGGAGTTTATCCTTCATTTTATGTATGTGGTGGCGGTATCTAAGACCAATGCTTGGGATGGTGATACCCCATTCCAGATTTCCATGGTGGGGTTCTTCAATTTAAACATCATTTGGCTTAAGTTATTGATTCCATGGCGATTATTCCGATTCTGGGGGTTATTCGATGGCATCGATTCCCCAGAAAATATGATCAGATGTATGGATAATAATTTTTCAGCATTGGCGTTTTGGCGGGCATGGCATCGATCATTTAATCGATGGGTGGTTCGGTATATTTATATCCCCCTTGGTGGTGGGGGACAAAATCGAATTATCAATTCATTGTTTGTGTTTTCCTTTGTTGCCATTTGGCATGATATTGAACTCAAACTTCTTGTATGGGGGTGGTTGATTGTGTTCTTTTTATTACCGGAAATTGGCCTTACCCAATACTTTAAAAAGGATCGGGATCAATGGTGGTATCGACACCTCGCTTGTATTGGTTGTTCATTGAATATTTGGTTGATGATGATTGCCAATCTTTATGGGTTCTGTTTAGGTCATGATGGTACCATTGATTTATTAAAGGAGATGTTTAAAACCGTACTGGGGTTAGGGTTCTTTATCGTTGCTCTGGCATGCCTTTTCATTGCTTGTCAAATCATGTTTGAACGGAGACAAGATGAATTGAGACGAGGAGTACTGGTACGGTGTTAGTGTGAGTATATAGTCATAATACTAAAGGGTGCGAGTCATGGTAGCGATAGTCATGGTAGCGACATTGTGCGAAGGGCACCATTTGACCTATCATGTCCCCACCAGTACCAGTGTATTCCCGACAAGACATCGAACGAAGGTATGATGCCTTGAATAATCCTGACAAATATCAATGTCTGCTCTATCTGATAACTCAACACGAGTGTACGTTTAAACTCAATGATAATCACCCTCAAGAGATCATCTGTCTCCCCTTCAAACGGCTATTCCAACGATGTCTCCTTCCCTATACATTAACTGAAGGAGAAAAGACGACTAAAGCTCAGCGATGGACGAATATTGAAGTGACAGATATCGAAACTAATCGAGATCTTGTCACTGATTCGAAATACGCTCAAGATGTCGAAGATTTTACCCAGGCCGATAGCCAGTTTCGAAAGCAAATGTGGAAAGAAGTCGACATGTCCACCTAAGTAAGATTTCGTTAATTATAATGCATACAAACTAATATGTCGTCCCTTCCTTTGGTTGAGGTAATCTCTTATTAGCAGGGGCCGCCATCGCCATTCTTAACTCCAATAACACCGTTTCCATGGAATAACTACGTCTCCAATTCTTTAACGTTTCAAAGTTATCAGGAACAACCGTTCCTTCTTCATTAACACAAGGTAAATTGATCTTGGTCAAGAATCTCACTCGAGGAGGTTTATCAGGGTAAGATTCATCACAAACAATGGTAAGGGAATAGATTCTATTTTCATAGGTCAGATGAGGGGGTCCTAAAATGGTACCATTCCAATAAGTCATCGAGATATCATCTTGATTAACTAAGCCATAGGTGACCGATTCGGCACCAAGGCCCTTTTCTCCTTTTTCTAATTCCTCAAGGAGTTTGAAATTTCTCGGGCTAAATTGTTAGTAGTGTTGGTTATATCTCAGTAATAATCGGTTGGTAGTTACTCACATCTTAGACATGTAATAATAATGGTTGGTGACGGTGGTTAATCATGCGATCACTGGTGGGGGGGAGGTTTGCGAGCCGCACGTGACTTTAACCCAGGAACGGTATCTTATCATCTAATGGGGAATCGACCAAGTACTAATGGCACCATTGCCGAGTTGGATAAGCTTGTGACTGCGATTAAAGATAATCGCAAGATTACATTCTTCCAAGGGGCAGGTATTTCCACCGCTGCTGGGATCCCTGACTTTAGACTGCCAAAGACAGGACTCTATGCCAATTTAGCTCAATATAACCTTCCATTCCCAGAAGCAGTATTTGATATCGATTATTTCGAAGAAAATCCCCTGGCATTTTATACATTGGCTCATGAATTATATCCAGGTAATTTTAAACCAACCAAATTTCATTATCTCCAAAAACTCCTTCAAGATCGAGGACAAATCCAACGAGTATATACTCAAAACATCGATACCCTTGAACGGATGGCTGGGGTTGAAGATGAGCTTATTGTTGAAGCTCATGGATCATTTGCTGATAATCATTGTATTAAATGTCATCAACAAATGGATAGTGATATTGTTAAACGTCATATGTTTAAACAATTAGGAGATGGTAGTGGTATTCCTAAATGTCAATGTGGAGGGTTAGTTAAACCTGATATTACCTTTTTCGGTGAAGGGTTACCGGCAAAGTTTTTCAATAAATGGGATGAAGATGGTGATGACGTTGATTTGGCATTGGTGGTTGGGACATCATTACAAGTCCATCCTTTTGCTAGTTTACCTGAAGAGGTGGGTAGTAATAGTACTCGAGTACTTATTAATAATGTCAAGGTTGGAGATTTTACTCGAAAACTGGATATTGTCATTTTGGATGATGTTGAGAAAGTTGTTGATTTATTAGTGGAGAAGTTGGGATGGGGGGATGAATTGGATAGGGTTATGAGGGGGGATACTAAGGATGAAGTTTCTAAGGCCTCTAACGAGGTTTCTAAGGACGCCAGTGGAGTTTCTAAACCCTCTGACGAAGTTTCCAAGGAAAAGGACAAGGAATCCAAGGAAGTGGACAAGGAGTCCAAGAAGGGCATTACAGACTCCAAAGAAGTGTCTAAGGATGCCAACGAAGTGTCTAAGGACTCCAAGGAAGTGTCTAAGGACTCTAACCAAGTGTCTAAGGACGCCAACGACTCCGACTCTGATGATATCACCAAAAAATTACAAACCCTCCAAATTGATTAATGCTATTAATTAATACTTGATTAATGCTACTTATCTTCATGCTACTTATCCTCATACTACTTGTGACGGTATAACCGATAGAAAAATCTCATATTCTCCAATTTCACCGGATAATCTAAATCTTGCTTGATTCGATACCAACATGATTCACTTTGATCCACCACTTCCCAAGCACCATTATCTTCCCCCTTCTTCCCCAATAATACCATATCTATCAACATTTGCACGGGGAACTTCTTATTACCAATCTCAATATGAGAATAAGACCCCGCCAGTTCTGCCATCAAGAGGAGAGTCCCCGGTTTACATTGAGCCAGCATTCGACTAAGAAATCCAATGGTCTCGGTTCTCTTTTCGGTAAACAATTCATTAGTAGTGAAAAGTACCAGAATAAATTGATATTTATCAAACTCCATCGCCTTCAGTAAAATGTCCCCCTTGATAAATTTGGTAGATAATTCATTAGCATCATAAAACCACAGCTTAATGAATTGAGTAAGATCACTAATGACATTTTTCCAATCGGCAATATCAATTAAATCCACTTGAAGTTTTGGTGCTTGAGGATTGTCTTTCTTTAATTTAGCATAGACCGCCGCCAATGCCACAAGTTCACCTCCAGCACCACCACCAACACATAATGCATTATTAATACCTCCATCATGATGAAATAACTCAACAATGGGTTTTAAATTGGAAAATAACGCCAGGTAGGCCAACGCTCGGGCAGGAGTCCATCTCAGAGCATAGCCATACCGTTTATCATCATTATCAAAGGCTACCAAATAATCTCGACGATATAAATCGCCTTTAACTTCTTGAATAATATCACCAAGCTCTTCATCTTCAAGGATTAACTCGAAACATTCATTAAACATGGTAATGATCTTTTGCGGTGAGATACAATCATCATTGATAAAAGGTAATAGATGACTTGAACTGGTGAGTTGTGGTGGTTGATCTTGTCTTTCTTCTTCTTCTATTTGATTCCTTAACTGTTGACGTTGGTTATATCTTTGGGCTCGTCTATTACTCATGTTTTGTACCCTAAGTTAAATTACTATGTAAGTTAATCGTGGGAGGGTCATTGGGTTGTATGCACTCCTCATCGCGAGTTGCAAGTATAAAAGGAGCGCGACCCGCCATCAGTGATTTTTTTTCTTCTTCTTATTATCATCAATCTGTGTTATGAACATGCCTCAATAGATTAGGGACTCGTGCCTTAGTTTGTTGTAGTGGATGGGCGTAACAGTTTGGCGCTTGTGAAGTAAGTAAGATGTTGCTTTTGTTGGTTAGGCTATCAAACCTTTATTTTTTTTACTGTCCTACCTTTTGGTGGTTGATCGTTTGGAAATTAAGGATGTTTAATCACATTGCGACTAAGCCCTTGTGGCCATGTTACAGAGTAATCTCCGTCAACAGATTGTAAATTGAGCGGGTCGGCTGAGCTCTTACCTTTTTGGTGATGATGCACGCCAGATGGTCCGTGGCAACATATTCCTGAACTTGGCGTGATGGTCTTTTTAGGCCGGTTACGTTTGAGTAAAACCATGTTGCATACATTTTCTCTTTGTAAACTAAACTAAAGTAAGTTGTAGAGTGTAAACAATGAAAATTTGTCTTGTTGGTTATTGACCCTGGTGAATTCGTCGTGTCCTGACGATATATGATAATGCGAACTGAAGTTGATATACCAATACAATAGCTATAGCCCACCCCGAGAAGCTACCATGGACCACGGTCAACCCCTCGACCCATTGGGGTTGCTGTCACTGCATGCTCCAACTCGACATCGATTAAGAGAACTGAGACTGACTGCTTCCACCTTACCATCATTACCAATGATGGATTTATCCCTCGCCGACGATGAAATCGATGTTCTGGTCGACGTGCCAAATCAAACAAGTTTTATCGAATTTAATATGTCTAGAACAGGAACTGATGATGTATTATCACAAAAGTTCATTCGATCTCCTTCGGATTTATCGCTGGCGGCTCCACTGTCAATTGCCCTGCCTCAAGTGGATGGATCATTCCCAACTAAAGTTAAACGAGAACCGGAACCGGAATCGGAACCGGTGGTGCTTCAAGGTAATGATAATGATGATTTTTTTAATGATTCAAATTGGAAAGTAATGCTGACCTTCACCGAGGTTGATTATTATAATGAAAAGGGAGAACTCGAGTTTTCTAAAGGTCAGTTCGATACTTTAAATAATCTGGCGGTGGCAAATGGTTATACCAAGATCGATACCGCCGAACAAGTGGCGAAATACCGGGAAATGGATGCCAAAACTGATTTCCTTTTCACGTCTCATGCCCGAACGGTGATCCCGGGGGATCAAAAGCAATACCTCAAAGAAGATTTGGCTATTGAACAAACCGAACATAATCATGACTCTGATCTGGATTATGATGGTGATGATGTCGTTGATTCCATGGAAACTCTCGAACATACCAAGGATATGCTCAGTGAATCCCAACGATTTGCTTATGTGGGCATCATCAAATTATTGACGGTAGAAATGGCTACGGATTTGGCAAAGTTGAAACTTCATACCTCCAATCGAATCGCCCGACAATTAAGTATGGGACAAAAGAATTTCTCCAATTGGACAATGTATGTCATGGATAAACTCTTTTCCCATATGAGATTATTACCTGAAGAAAATACCATGATTGAGAATCTAAGTAAGCATCGAGTGGAAGCAGGAGATTTGGTGTCACTGTTGCTTGATAAACTGATTACTTATCATAATCCAAACTTTGATATTCGATGGGTATTGGTATGTGATTTGTTCTTAATCCTTGTATCCGATGGTTACTATGATCTGAGACTGCGATCATTACTCGTGAGGTTTTCCAGTTTGATTGGGATTGATAAGATTGAAATCCTTCAATTTGAACGTCGACTTATTGAATCACTTGAATTGGATTCTAAGGATAAGTCTCTTGATAATGATGATACCAAAATGGATGATTCACGATACATTGATAAGCAAATCAAAAAGAATCGCAAGAAACGGCTTGTCTATATTGGTCTTGCCACCATGGGAGGGGCGTTAGCCATTGGGTTATCCATGGGGTTATTGGCTCCCGTGATTGGTGCAGGGTTAGCTGCTGGGTTCACTACCATTGGTATTACTGGTACTGGTAGTTTCCTTGCTGGGGTTGGTGGAAGTGCCATCATCACTACTACTGGGGTGGTCATCGGGGCTAAAGTGGGGAATAAAGCTGGTCAACGACGGGCGGGAGATGTTCATACGTTTGAGATGAAACCCCTTCATAATAACAAACGAACCAATCTTATCATCACCGTTTCGGGATGGATGAATGGTAAAATGGATGATGTGAGATTACCATTCTCCACCGTGGATCCAGTGATGGGGGATGTGTTTTCCTTATTATGGGAACCAGAAATGTTGCAACTGATGGGTCAAACCATCACCATTTTGGCCTCAGAAGCACTCACGTCGTCGATTCAACAAATTTTGGGGGCAACGATATTGTCAACATTGATGCTGGCCATTCAATTGCCATTATTGTTGCTGAAGTTAGCATATATCATTGATAACCCATGGAATGTGTCTTTGGATCGAGCGTGGAAAGCAGGCAAGATTCTTGCTGATACTTTAATCAGTGGGAATATGGGGGTACGTCCAATTACTTTGGTTGGGTTTTCATTGGGGGCAAGACTTATTTATCTGTGTCTTATTGAGTTGGCAAAGAGAGATTGTTATGGGTTGGTCGAAAATGTCATTTTATTGGGGACTCCGGTGACGATTAATCTTGATCAATTAGCATTGGCGAGATCGGTGGTATCAGGGAAGTTTGTTAATGGTTATGCTAGAAATGATTGGATCTTGGGGTATTTGTTTCGAGCAACCTCTGGGGGGCTCATGTCGGTGGCAGGATTATCGGCGATTAACAAGTTTGGTATTGAAGATTTTGATTGTACCCATTTCATCGAAGGTCACATGTCCTATCGGCTGGGGATGCCAAAGATTCTTAAGGAATTTGGTTGGGAAGTACTTAAGGATGAGTTTGTGGAAATTGAAGAACCCGATCCTGAAACCAATGAACGACAACGAAAGTTATTGAATGAATTTGATGAAGCTCGAGCCAAAATGCAAGAAGAGATGAAGAATAAAAAGGATACCAAGACGTGGAAAGATTGGTTTAAACCGAAACAAAAGGGATGGTGGGATATGAGAGAAAAGAAGCATTCCAAGCATGAATCATCCGATGGTGAAGTTGATCGTCATTCAGAATATGATCTTGAAGGTGAAGAAACGTTATTTGAAGTAGAACAAGATGTCAATGGATTACAGAATCATAAATTGGATGAGACGGTGGGGGCAGCATTGGCGGAAGAAGCTCGTCATCGAGCACCAAAACTAAATGAAGAATTGGAAGAATTATAGAA